>JANRGW010017436.1:3218-19047 GCA_024733675.1 Psilopsiagon aymara | reverse complement strand
GGCCACAAGTGAAAAACACAGTGCTGCACCAGCTACTAAGAAGGAGAAAAATGACTGCTACTGCTGAACCCATGACAATTTGAATTAGAGCATTTAGTAAATTATTTGCTTTTCTTGATGTAATTTTTGTTCTCATTCTCTTGTCTTACTTCTCTGAAAAAAGAAAAAATACACTTTCCTGACATTTATTTTGCAGGCAAATATATTTTAATTATGTGGAGAGACAATGGTAATTGACAGGAATAAATGTGCTAGTTCTGAGACAGAATGGCATTTCAGGCAGGTGAAAACTGCCTGAAAAATACTGCCTTTCAGAAATTTAAGTAATTATTTTTGTATATTTTGCCTGTATTCGTGTTGCTTCATACCTGAAAGTAAAAAGTCTGTACATTTCAGATGTGAAAACTTTCTTAACATCTAAGGTTTTGGTGTTAGGTGCCAAATATCCCATCAAAATATCTAGTTCCATGAATTTTTCATCATTTTAACTGGAAATTGATGAGATCACTGACACAATCACATTATTTGGATAGTTCAAATGAAATCAAAACTCCCGCACACTTAGAAGGCTTATTGCAATGATTCTGACATAGTCTAAAAAGCCGGTGATTTGGTTGTGGTTATGAACTACATTGTATGTCAGTAAATGTGTATGCAGACAAAGGCAGCTGTCACAATTTTTACCATTAAAGGTAAAAAGACAGCATTACAACATTTATTTTATATGTGTGTGTGTGTGTGGATTTGTCTTTGTCTTAGGTACTTCCCTAACCTTTACTTGTACATATAGCATAGCACAGCATATTTCACCTACAATGATCATTTAGTCCAACAGCCTGACCGCTTCAGAGCTAGCCAAAAGTTAAAGCATATTGTTAATGGAAATGTCCAAATGTCTCTTAAACACTGACACATTTGGGGCAATGGCCACATCTCTGGGATGCCTATTCCAGTGGTTGATAACCCTCTTGGTGGAGAAATGTTTCCTGATATGTAATCTAAGCCTTCCCTGGCACAGCTCTGAGACATTTGCACACATCTGATCGCTGGTTACCAGGGGTCAGAGCTCAGCACCTCCTCTCAACTTCCCCTCCTCAGGAAGCTGTAGACAGCAATGAGGTTGCTCCTCAGCCTCCTTTTCTATAAACTGGACAAGCCCAGAGGCCCCAGCCACTCCTCACAGGACATGCCTTCCATCCCCCCTCCACCAGCTTCCTCTGAACACATTCAATAACTCCATCTGCTATTTTTTATTGCAAGGAACACGTATATAAGCCTTCTTTAGTTACACCTAAGCACAGCTGATGAATTTCAAGCTGCAAAAATAACTACATTAAAAAGAAAGTAAAATTCTATGTGTAGACAAGAAGAATAATAATTAAAAAAGGTCTGTAATAGACTGGAGGATGAAAATACCAGATTTCTAGTATAACTATTTTTCATATTACTATTCTGTGAAAATAAGAAAAGAATTTAAAACAAAATCCTAAAAAATATTAAAGGAACACTTTGTAGGCATTTTTTTCACAGCTACCACACTTTTGGTTTTATTATTTTTACATGTCTCTTGCATTAGGAATTTCATATTAATGAGGTTGCTGTGCACCATGATTTTTTTTCTTGTAATAGTAGCATTAAAAGCATCAGGAATAATGGATTGCCAGGGAATTAGTAGCACTGTATTTGACTTATGCTTGGGTGGATGATAAATGGTTGCATCATATTAATTTAACATTTAATTTTTCTCGATCTATTCGTACTTGGCTTACTACATCAGAAGCTAGTCATAGTAGAGTAACTGATCAGTTTCCCCAATTACCAAAAACCTGCTGGGTTGAAACAGGTAGTTGTGGGAGTCTGTTCAGGATTATTAGCCCAGCTAACAAAAAGGAAGTAGGGTGCAGATAGGTTCTTTAAGGCCAGACTTTAATATGACAAGAGAATTCTGAGACTGGCACATAAGAGGCCCATCAGCAGGTGGGGGAGGGGGAGAAAATCACTTCTCTGTGTCTACAAATACAGTAAGAACCTTTCCTAGAACAAGCTGTGTATTCTTTGGTTGTGAAAGAAAAGGGATGCTTGTAGTTTCTCTGCTCAGGGTCTGGCTATTAGGGTTCTGTGGTTCTGTTGTAGCAACATGTTTCAGTGGGTGTTCTGAGGAGATTTTCTCACCAACTAGTTATTGGTATTCCCCCCATGCTAACTGAAATGTCTTCTGAAGCATAAGACTGTGAAATAGACACCAGTAAGAAGGTAGGCAATATTCTAATTCAAAGATGATATCTTAGCAGATAGTAAAAAGTGCTTCTATAACTTAAATAATGAGTAACATAATAATGACATTTATGTTTTTATAGTAAGTACAGAAGTAGGGACTCATAACTAAAGAAGGTAAGAAGGTCCTTACTCTCAACTGGCTTAGTCTCATAAACACGGCATGTAGCTCTTAGATCAAAATTGCAGCTGTTATTGCGGGAAACTGAGTCCGGCTGTGGTGGAAGTTTTTCTGGGAGACTGAGACAACAGGCAATTCCCAAGACTTCAAACATGTACTTCTCCTCAGCTAAGTAAACAATTTATCTACTAACAATTAAAATTCAAGTACTAAACAGACACATCAGCCGAGCCTTAGATTTATGATGCCTCCAGTCTTACACCATGCTGTGATTCTGGCAGCCACTGTGTGGGATGGTTCTCGGTCTCCATATGTAGATCAATATGTAGCCTTGAGAATGCTTCATAGAGGGGGCTCAAGAAAAAAGAGAAAACTTTTCTCCATCATATTCTACTGTGTTGATGCTGATGTCTATACATACTGCTTCTGTGGATGAGTCTGATCCAAAGATGTTGATGTTTTCACAGTTTATACCACCTTGCCAGTACTGGTCTGTTCTTGCACCTCCTTGTGGTTATCACCACCTTGCAGATCAGACACTTGATTTTTCATTCGATCATCTTAGTCCTTCAAGAAGTTGCAGACTGTTAGTTTAGTTTTACTGGGTTTGCACAATTATGCCAATTTAAATAAAAAAGAATTTGCTTCAGGTAGTCACTGTCAAAAGATAAAGGTTATCATGCTGTGAAACATCAGATTTTGAGAACAGAGAATTCTAGTTAACAGGTCTGT
Source organism: Psilopsiagon aymara (assembly GCA_024733675.1). Lineage (NCBI taxonomy): Eukaryota > Metazoa > Chordata > Aves > Psittaciformes > Psittacidae > Psilopsiagon > Psilopsiagon aymara. The sequence continues at coordinate 15,920 of JANRGW010017436.1, read as the reverse complement.
TATCCAAACAAATAATTATTTAGGCCCAGGGCCAAATCAGCTCCTTCAATTTAGAAAGGATTCAATTCATAGTGTCACACAATCACAGAATTATGGCATGGTTCCTGTTGGAAGGGACCTTAAAAATCATGTAGTTCCAGTCTCCTCAGAATGGGCAGGGACACCTTCCACTACACCAGGTTGCTCCAGGCCCCATCCAACCTGGCTTTGAACACTGCCAGGGATGGGGCAGCTACAGCTTCTCTGGGAAACTTGTTCCAGTGTCTCAGAAATCTCACGGTAAAGAACTTCTTCCTAATACCTAAATCTCTGCTCTTTCAGCATAAAGCCATTCCACCTTGCCCTGTCACTACATGCAGATTTAAAAAGTCCCTCTCCAGATTTCTTGCAAGCCCCTTATAGGTACTTTGAAGGGTGCTATTAGGTGTCCCTGGGGCCTTCTTTTCTCCAGGCTGAGCAAGCCAGCTCTCTCTGCCTGTATTCATAGAAGAGGTGCTCCAGCTCTTTGAGCATCTTCATGGCTTTCCTCTGGACATGCTTAAGCAGGTCCACATACCTCTTATGTTGGGGGCCCCAGAGCTGGAGGCAGTACTCCAAGTGAGGTCTCACAAGAGCAGTGTAGAGAATCACTTCTCTCGATCTGCTGGTCACAGTCCTTTTGAAAGCCAGTATATACTTGGCTTTCTGAACTACAAACACACACTGCTGGTTCATGTTGAGCTTCTCATGACCGTTATAAAACTTTTTTCTGTATTGGGAGTACATATAAATTATTTCATAATTTATATTCTTTCTCAGACTCTCTGGTTTCTATAATGTACACATAACCATAAGGCAACTTACCCTGGCTGGGAGATGGCAATTCTTTCACCTTGTATACCTTTGACCCTAGTAGACTATTTAAAAAGTACTCACCATAACTACCCTAAACGTGACACTGATTTCTCTCAATTCCTCTCAAAGGAAATCCTCTTGCTTCAGCTTCACTTTATAGTAGAGCACAGGGTGTTTAGGGTAAACCACTCTACATAAGACTAGCTATTTAGATCTGTACTATTAAGACAACCACAAGCAGAGAGATGACAAGGTCTTTTGTTTTGACCTCTTTCCTATATGGGTATTTCTGTAAGTTGTAGCAAAGGAAGAAGAAGCATTTAGCCATTTTGAGGGGGAAGTGATATTTTGCAGGCTTGCTCAGAACACTGAGTCTGACAAGGCTGACCAATATCTTGCTAATTCTGACTCCAGGACAAATGGTGCTGTATGGCTAGTCTGCTATGCTCAATGACATTGTGCACAGGGGCAGCAAGCCTCAGCACAGATATATCATACTAAAATCACCATGTGAGTGCTATAGCTGTCCACTCAGAATATGAAGGTGGGATCCTTGTGTGAGCCTTAGGTTGGTTAGGATTTCAAGACAGAATCTGTTATACTTGGCCAACAGTTTGACCCAGAAAAGAAAAAGGAAAAAGAACACCAGAAGAAATTCCAATTTGGAATGATGCCTATAGTACCGTGATCAGTGCAACGCATTTGCAGGATATTTAGGGAGCTATTAAAGAGATGAGTTGCTTATGGATTATTGCAATCAGTTTGAAAAGAAGTAACATAATAAGACAAACTCAGTGTGAACTATAATAGTAAAAATTTGCATAATTCATTTATTAAGTGTTTTTTAAAAAGTATGCAAGGCATGAAGAACATTACATGAACTAAAATAGCATGAAGCTAATAGAGGTTTTTGAAAGTATTTATTGCTTAAAATAAATATGCATATTTCACCTTTTATTTCCGACTTTTCTGTTCTAATTAATATCTCACAATAATGAGAGCTGATCAAATTTAAATTTTGTTTTAGCCAAAAATATCTTGGACCTAGGAATTGAGAAAATATATACATTTGTTGATTTCACTTATGTAAGTCCAGTTTTCAGAGAAAACAAACAAAGAACTTCTTGAAATTTAGTTGAATGGAAAATAAGATATCCAGAGGATACCTTAAAATCTACCATTGGAGATAGTTTACTGACAAATGGCTAAATCTCTGTTTTCTCAGTATTAAAGTACTTTAAAACTGAGCTCCTTCACTAAACTTTGGAACCCAGGTATGTTAGAGTTTCATTCAAGAAAAAGAAATATCTTAAATTTTAACATGCCCCAGAGTTTAATATGATTAGATAATAATCCTAATTAATCTTTCCTGGTTTTAAGAAATTTGTGAGGTATTCTTTTTGGAAGTTAATTAATATAAGGTCTTTATTGTAATACTTTCTGCTTTGCTTTGATGACTGTTTCCATCAGTTTTAATGAAGAAATTGTTAATTTTGGAAGAATCTAAAACAAATTTATCATAAAAATATTTTTCTTATTGCTAAGGTTAGGCAGTAAAATTGACAGTGCATTATATAATGGGGCTAAGGTAAACAAGAAGGTATTGCCAATGCTCCTTGTTACTCCATAGTATACAAGGACTGAATTCAATTAAAAAAATGATGCTGACATAGAAACCTTTTTTAAGAAAAAAAACAATACTGATAAATAGTAAGCTTTATTAAGATTCTTCCCTTTTTAAACCAGAAACCCAAAAATAACCCCCCTCCCCCCAAAAAAAAAAAAAAAAAAAAAAAAAAAAAAAAAAGAGGAAGAATTATTTTATTTTCTGTCCTTTTTTTTTTTTTTTTTTTTTTTTTTCTATAAAGAAAATAAACCAGCATGACAGAATTTTTTCTTTTAGGAAAAATTCTGTCATCATTCTTATAGAGTTCTTTTTATACTATACAGCAATGCTTATTTATGTATCACTAAGAATGTCTATTTATTATTTCTTTGTATTACATATTGGTTTTAGCTATAAGTCATATTGATGTGTCACCTTTACTTCACCACAGACTGCTGTCACTTGTGTTGTCATTGCACCTCTGCTTCTGCCTGCCTTGGGGTGGCAGGACTGGGGTGGAGTTGCACAAACATTATCTCAGTACCTGGTGCAGATTTGGACGCATCCAGTTGTGTGTATCACATTTGATGGGAAGGGAAGCCATTTGGGTAGCACTGGCAGGCTCTGCTGTTGAGCCATAAAGACACGCAAACATCAATACAGCTAGCAATGTTGAGGTTAGTGAAAGAAATTACAAAATCTGAATGCTTGTTATTTGAATGTCATAAAGAGTAACAACAGAAAAAATATCTCCAAACAGCAAGCATTTGAAAAGTTGTGCATTTTGGAATTATGATTGGTGTGTGACAGACCACAGTGTCCACTTACTGTACATGATGTGTCACAATACACACTACCTCATCTGGGCAGGTAGCAATGTTTGGATTCTGGACAGGCGGATGCATTGTGGCATCTGTGTCAAAATCAGACATGAGGGAGTCCTTTGATAGCAGAACTGTGGGCTGCCAGAAGAGACTGCATCATTCTAAAGGCCCATATGGGGACAGCTTGAGCCATTAGTCAGAGGACGCAGCATGTTGCTAATTACTGTGTTATAAAGAGACCTTGGTTCACTGTTTAAGAGTATGACGCCAGCTTTTCTTCCTGCTGAAAACTTCAGCACTATCTTTGTTGGCAGATTAATTATTGTAACAGATAGCTGAACCAAATGTTCACAAATCCTAACCACTTTGAAAGTTTCACCAGGAACTATTTTCAGTTTCTTGGCTGCTATATTGTTCTTTCAAAATCTGTAAATTAGGGGAAAATGTGTAAGTGCAAATAAGCCTTAATCAGCTTTTGTCTTCTTAGTATCTCTGAAATTACACACCTGTAACATCTAGAAATAATTTTTCTCACTCTGCATCTACAAGAGGTTTTGTAGTTACCTGATACCAAGCATTTCAGTTTCTAAGCATCAATGCATTTTCTGTCCCATTCTGGTGTCTTACATCCTCCTTACTAAAATGATAGCTGAGAAAGGGCTGTTTAACTTCTGCTCAGGTAAACACTTTAAAGTTTGTTTTGTGGCAGTGTTTTTTTGTTTCATTTAGTTTCTTTTAGTTTCTTTTTTATTTGCCATCAAATGTAAATAGTAATAAGTTAAAAGTTCTCCTATTGTAATTTGAATTATATCTTACATTCTTTATCTGAGTGTTAGCTGCTCAGCTAATACAGAAGAGCTAATATAATTACTTTATATGAACTAAGATAGCAACACCTGAAATATTATCATTGTGTGACAGAAAACATATGCTACTATTAGGATTTCACAGTGAGGAGCCAATCAATCTTAGTTCAGGTAAATTTGTGAGATTTACCTTTTAAGAAGTGTAGCGTATGCAAAAGATTGAAGAAATGATGAACATTAGGGGACAAGATACTTGTGTGATGTAAACTGGTGAGATCAATTTACTGAAATGCCAAGAAACACCAGCTGATGAGCAAGCATAGAACGATTTCATGCTGAGTGCTAAAAAATTAAATGTACCTTTGATCAAGGAAGGCTGATAGAATAGGAGGAAAATGCTTCACTTAGAATAGAAAAATAGTTTCCAAAATATTAAAAACATTTTCAATAAAAACTATTCTTCACAATCTACAAGTAATAATTTTGAATATTAGGCATTAATATTAGGCATTAATAATACTTAGGCATTAATATTAGGCATATTATACTTAGGCATTAATATTAGGCATATTAGGCATTAATAATACTGTTTATTTGCACCTGGTTTCCATCACCCCAAAATGCCACAACTTCATTTGTGGAGCATCATCACTTGCCAAAAGCTTATTTGCTGAAACTTAACATTTCTCTGAAAAACTGCATTACTTGCAAGATTTAAAGCTTTTTCAGAGAGCTGAAAGTCTCAGATTTTATTGATCTATTTTTCCATAAGACCCAAGGATCTTATAAAAGATGACAATTTCTCTCAAATGTGGAGTATAAAAATGTGTTTTGTTCCCTTCAGTAACTGTGAACCCTCTAGAGGAGTTTTAATTTTGGAAACTATCCATCAGCTACAGTAAGAGAATCACAGAATCTACAGTAAGTAGAATCACAGAATCAGCTAGGTTGGAAAAGACCCTTCCAGCCCAGCCCCAAGGGGTGGCCAGGCCCAGTGCAGGCCATGATGCAGAATCAGCCCATCGCACCATGTGAGGGGCCCCAGCCCCAGCTCTGCTGACCACAGGCAGCTCTCACTCATTGACAAGGAGCTGCCTGAGCACGGTGTGCCACTGCCTGCATGGAGAAGCCCCTTGCAGACCCCAGCCCTTCCCTTCCAGCTTACCAGAGCAGGTGGTGAGGTCCATCTGCCATCTCACCATTTGCTGTCCTCCCAAGCAAAGAGGATTCCATCCCCCTGACTGACAAGTCAAAATCCCAAGTCCCAAAACCAGGAACTGAAGCCATTTCAGTGGTGTCTGTAAAGTCCTTCTCCACCTGGGACTGGTACTCCTCATCTCCTGCAGCACAGACTCTTGGAAAGCCCCAAGCTGATCGGATACTGGGCAAAACTGGACTCATGACACCCAAGCCACCATCTACACTTCTATAAACAACTATAAACTTCTATAAACTTCTATAAACAACAATACACTTCTATAAACAACAATAGAATTAGAACTGTAGCAATGCTGTAGCACTGTTTTAGCCTATCACTGTTTTAACATAGTAGCACTGTTTAGTTATAGTCGCTGCAACTAGTGTCTGCCTCTAGGGCTGGACCAGCAGCAGCCATTGTGGTGAATCCAACCCCAGAAACAGAAAATGCAGCCACTCCAACCCCAGTAACAGACCCTGCAACCAAAACAACCCCTGTGACAGACAATGAAACTGACTCAACCCCAACCAGAGACACAACAACCACTCCAACTCCAGCCACAGGCATTGTGGCTGAGGAAGCCACCAGTCCATGCCATTGTCAGTCACCCCTGTACAGAAGCACAAATGGACACCAAAGTCACCTCATGTAGTGAAAGACGATGAGGCAGGCCCAGCACAGCAAACAGAGGAAGAGGCAGAACCAGAGCTAACCTCTCAATCCCTGTCCCTGCGCGAGCTGCAGGATATATGAAAAGATTTCAACTGTCATGCAGGTGAGCACATTATCACCTGGCTGCTCCAATGCAGTGAGTGAGAGGGGGATCCCAATTGAAATCAGCCTGACTGGGAAGGAATGGCAAAAGCACCTCTCAGTGATTGTCCCACAGGCTTCATGCATCTTTGGCACAGACTATCTCAGGCGAAGGCATTTCAAGGACCCAAAAGGGTACTGTCAGGATTTTGGAATAGCTGCCCTGGAGATTGAGGAAAGGAAGTAGATGCCTACCTGCCTGGTCTCTGTTGTGGGGCTTGTTGAGCAAGTGCCAGCTCGGTTATTCCTGCCCCGGGCAAAGGAAAACCCACTCCTGGGATTGCTTTTGCTCAAGGACCTCAGTGCACTTCATGGGTAATGCAGGCAAATGGGGAAGTCTGATGTATACCTCAGGGGAATTTAATCTTGGGTGAGCATAGCCACTGAATTGAACAGTATGATGCTGTATACACTGGGTATTATCACTTCCACAGCAGCCATACACCCATCACTGGGCTGGATACCTCATGGCACTCATCTCCACTGCTCTGAATTTAAGAATCTGAAACTGACTCGCTTTTGATCACCAAATTAATGAATTATGAACTCGGAGAAAACTGGACAACTGGAGCAGTGATGGAATCGGGATAAGCTTCAGCATGCAACAATCCACCACACACACCATCCATCTTTCCTGCCCAGAGAGACGCATGATTGATGGAGCCTCAAGTCATGGACTGAATGAACTCAATGAACATTTGATAGAATCATAGAAATCACAGAATATTTAGTGTTGGAAAGGACCTTAAGATCATCTAGTTCCAATCCCCCTGCCATGGGCAGGATCACCTCACACTAAACCAGCCCACCCAAGGTTATGTCCAACCCGGCCTTGAACACCGCCAGCAAAGGAACATTCACAGTTTCCCTGGGCAACCCATTCCAGTGCCTCACCACCCTTACGCTAAAGAATTTCTTCCTCATATCCAATTGAAACTTCCCCTGTTTAGGTTTGAACCTGTTACCGCTTGTTCTCTCACTACAGTCCCTAATGCAGAGTCCCTCCCCAGCATCCCTATAGGCCCCCTTCAGATATTGGAAGGCTGCTATGAGGTCTCCACACAGCCTTCTCTTCTCCAGGATGAACAGCTCCAACTTTCTCATCCTATCTTCATGTGGGAGGTGCTCCAGTCCCATGATCATCTTGTGGCCCTCCTCTGGACTTGTTCCAATAGTTGTATGGCCTTTTTATGTTGAGGACATGAGAACTGTACACAGTTCTCCAAGTGAGGTCTCACAAGAGCAGAGTAGAGGAGCAGGATTACCTCCCTCGACCTGCTGGTCACACTCCTTTTGATGCAGCCTAGGATACAGTTAGCATTCTGGGCTGTGAGCGCACACTGAAGCCGGCTCACGTTCATTTTTCCATCTACCAACACCCCCAAGTCCTTCTTCACAGGACTGCTCTGAATTTCTCCTCTGTCCAGCCTGTAGCTATGTCTGGGGTTGCTCTGACCCAGGTGTAGGACTTTGAACTTGTCATGGTTAACTTCATCAGGTTGGCATCAGCCCACCTCATAAGCATGTCAAGGTCCCTCTGGATGGCATTCCTTCCCTCCAGCATATCAACTGAATCACATAGCTTGGTGTCATTGGCAAACTTGCTGAGGGCATACTCAATCCCACTGTCCATGTCACCAACAAAAATGTTGGACAAGGCCAATCCCATTACTGATCCCTGAGGGACACCACTTGATATTGGTCTCCAGCTGAACATTGAGCCATTGAGCACAACTCTTTGCATGTTGCCATCCAACCAGTTCCTTATCCACCGAGTGGATAACATCCTTGCCTCCAACTTAGAGGCAAGGATGTCATGTGGGACAATGTCAAACACTGTGCACAAGTCCAGGTAGATGACATCAACTGCTCTACCCCTGTCCATCAGGATCTCAAATTTGATCATTTCATGATTGCTGCAATCAAGGCTACCCTGGAGAGTCACATTTCCGACCAGTCCTCCTCTGTTGGTGAGGCTTTGTAGGGATGGGCCATAGACTACGGGAATGATATCTTTGTGTGTGTATGTATATATCCATATGTATATATTCTATTCTGTATTTATTCTATGTATATTATACATATGTATATACCCCCTATATTCTATTCTACGTATATGTCGACATACATATATATATGTGTGTGTGTATATATATATAGCAAAGGACAGGAAAGGTGATGGTAGAAAGTACAAGACCTAGCATGATGTGTGTTTTATGGAATAAGGGGCGGATACTGTCCCGGTTTCAGCTGGAATAGAGCTATTTTTTTTCCAGGTATCTGGTACAGTGCTTTGTTTTGGCTGCAGTCTGAGCAAAATGCTGATAACAGACTGATGTTCTAGTTGTTACACAGTAGCACTTACCCTGATCAAGGACTTTTCAGTCTCATGCTCTGCCATGAGGAGGGGCATATGATGGTGATGGGAAGCAGAGACAGGACACCTAACCTAAACTAGCCAGAGGGGCATCCATACCACAGTACGTCATACCCAGTATATAAACTGGGGGAGGTACCTAGAAGAGATCAGTCAGTGCTTGAGTCAGGCTAGGTATTGGTCTGTGGGTGGCGAGCAATAGTATTGTGCATCACTTGTGTTTACTTTGTTTTTCTTCTTCCCTTTCTCCTGGTAGTTTTATATTCTATACAAATATATTCTGTTGTATTTTATTTATTAAACTGTTCTTATCTCCATCTGTGAATTTTACACTCCCTTGATTCTCCTCCCCATCCTATCTGGGAGTGGGGGGAAGAAGGGGGAGAGGGGAGGTGAGCAAGCAGCTGCGTGGTGCTGAGTTATGAGCTGCGGTTAAACCACGACAGTGGCTTATGGACAGATTCATTCCATAGCTGTGACTCAGATTCTCATAATAACCTGCAATCGACCCGCAAAGGCCACAAACAAACATTCTCAGTGCTAAACTTAACATTTACGATCAAAACAATAAAATTGCCATCACAACCAAACCTCATCTTTAAGCGGTGTCTCTGATTTCTGGAGACAGTTTGACCATGCAAGAAGGAACAGAGGGTATTGGGGGTTCTTTTCATTTAGTTATACGTATTTCACCCACATAAAACAGTTCTCTATGCCTGCCCTACCAGCTCTCAAAGATCATATCCCAGTGAAAACTGGTCAGAGAGAGGGTCAGAAATCCCAGAAAGTGACATCTCAGAAGGATACACACACAGAGCTTAGTCCCCAACCTCAGAAAGTGCTTCAAAATTTCACTAGAAATCCTGCTCCAAGACAAGGAAAACACTGTTTAGGGGACTTTCTAGTAAAAACATCTGGTGGCAAACAAGGCTGCTGCCAAGCTTATCTGATACTCTTTGGGCTAAAGTTGCATTATAAAGCTAGAATCCACTGGGAAACCAGAGATGCAGCTCTATCTAAAACCTGTATTCAGCCTTATTGAGTCAAGTTTACTCTTCTGTCTTTAAACACTGTCCCAAGCAAATAAAGTTATTGAAGATCAAAGGCCCATGGGTGTCCAAAACAAACCACTATGGAACAGCTCATTTGGATCTAGGAAGAAGCAGACCAAATGATAAAAGCAGAGTCTCCTCTAAGAAGAAACACTTGCAAGCAGAAGAGGTGAAGCAGGCCAGTGGAACACTTCAGAAACCATTCCTCTACTTGTTACAGAGACACTGCCTCAAAAAAGAGTGATTAGGAACAGTGATACAAACTTCAGAGGTAACACTTGCTTCCTAAGAATGAAACTGAATGATTTCACTGTTAGCTGACACAGCTCCTGCTGCCACTGAAACTACTTAAAGCCCTACTCTTTAACAAAGAGCAAAACACACTAGTGGGGGCAAAACACTAGTGTCATGAACCCTATATTGATACATTTTGCAAAAAAGCAGGAACATTTACCCACATAGGTCTCAAGTTTGATTTAAGAGATCTTTGAAGGTGGGTTCCGAAGGAAAGAAAAGTTCAGTTAACCTTGTTATCACATGCCTGTACTTTTACATACCCATAGCAAAGTTTGGATACACATTTTTATTGTGAGTCTGTTGGAGCCAGAATTGGAGTTACAAAGCCAGAAGTAACTTTTAAGCTGTAATATCACATCTATGTCACCAAATACACTGTGGATGGAGTGCTGTAATAAACTGCACAGAAATTTCCAAATGCTGGTAGAGATGAAACATGTTTGGTATGGTTGTTGTTCGTTTTGGGTTTTTTTCTTAACCTGTTTGTCTGTAAGAACAGAAAAAATGTAACCAAGTCACAGCTAATTCAGAGCTAAGTAGATTTCAGCTCCAAACTGAAATGCAATAGAGTTTCGTTAAATGCTTTATCCAACTTTATTTACAATTCTGAAGCAAAGGTAACTTCCTTTCTGTAACTGAAACAATGGGAACACAACACAGTAGGACAGTCAGTATACAGAGCTGGGATGCAGTTTGATAATTTTCACATAAAATCATTTTAGATTGAAGACTCCTCAGACAGGTTGCTCAGTGACTTTACTGCACCTCCAGAACAAGAACTTCCTTCTTCACTTATTGTAACTGAAATTGCCATTCCTAAGGAGGAGCCCAAATGCAAGGTTTACATATGAAGAAGCAAACAAAGCATCCACTATTTGCGCCATATGTCCTCTCTTGTTCTGAAGTTCTCTACCATTTCAGATCACACCTCCCTGCAAATAGGCCCATCCCCAAGCAACAGGAAGGGTTAACACAGGGTTATTTGCTATCACAAATGGGATACTATCACTTATGCTAATACTGTCATTTATTGCTTATCTCATAAACATATCATGAGGTCAGCTTGTTCAAAGCTCTGTCTAACTTGTCCTTGAATACTGCCAGGGATATGGCAGCTACAGTTTCTCTGGGCAGCCTGTGCCAGTGTCTCAATTACTCCACTACATTATGCTCAGTTACTCTTGACGGGAGATTATAATGCTCAATGAGTAGATGCACAATGACAGAATAAACTAATTTCTGCTGCAAGGGTGTATATGCACCGCACAGAAGCAGATTACCTACAAGTAAGATCTTCGTGACAGATTCAATGTCTGCAAAGCTTAAGCTTTGGGTGGGAAAGTTTCAACTTTGAGAGAAAATCGAGATGTTTTCACCAGGAAGAAATACTTGACACAGGAGCTTGACCGCAAATAATTACTAGTTCTAAAACATATTGGGAAATTTCCTGTTCAGGTTCATGAAAAAGTGGGTTTTTTCTTTTCCTCCATCTCTTACATGGCCTTATTAAAATTAGATGTTGGGCTTATAGCTATCACTGCAGGCTAGGCTGGGCCAAGGCTGTAACACACTAAGCCACCCAGCTGCCCTCTGACAATGCTTCAGGGAATCTCATGCAGGTGGCACAGGGAGGAAAGCAGAGAGTGTGGTCAGGAGGGGAAAGTGTGAGAAGGCAGCAAGCAATGCAGAGTGCTTTAATTTCAGGAGCACTGGATTACTTACAAATGTATTTCCCTGAGGAAACTTCCAGCCTTAAACTGTAGGGGTTTGAAAATTCTGCCCAGCAAAACTCCAAGAGAGGAAGCACCATTTCCCCTCTTGCACTTCAGCCAGAACAGCCCAGCATGAGGAAGCTTCACATGGCCTCAAAGATTGCAGCAACCACTTGTAAGAACAAGTGCTATTCAAAATATAGCTGCGGTAACACAGACTGGGGATGGGTCTGAACCTTCAAGGAATGAAGTGATGAGTCTGAACTAAAAAGTTAATCAAGGAATAGCCTTGGTGATGAAACCACCGGGCTACTACACCCCTGCCTGGAGCGGCTCACCTCCCTTCAGTCACCGTCATCCTCATGTTACTAAACAAGTTGCAAGGTTGATGTAAAAATTTTTGGGCAGATCAAAATACAAACCCCCTTTGCCCATAATATCCTATGAAAGCTCTCACTCAATTCTGCCCCAGCTTATTCATTTCCACTTGCTTTCCTACAAAGCAGAGGCATATCACACTCTCAAGAGGGGAAAAAACCAACAAAAAAACAACCAAAAACCAATTGTTTTCGTAAGACAGATCCAAAAGGAAACACAGAATGGCTTTGATTGGAAGGGGCACTAAAGCTCATCTAGTTCCAACCCCCCAGGCACTGGCAGGGACACCTTCCACCACAGCAGCTTGCTCCAAGCCTCATTCAACCTAGCCTTGAACACTGCCGGGGGTGGGTCAGCCACAGCTTCTGTGGGCACCCTGCATCAGTGCTTCACTACCCTCACAGGGAAGATTTTTTTCCTAATGTGAAAGAAAATTAAATTCTGTTTCTACCTGTTATTTTTGAGTGTCTTGAAAATGTTTCTGGAGCTGCTAAAACAAGTGACATTTCAGGCAAGCAACAGTCATGCCATAATGAAAAGTCCTAATTTCCAGGGCCAGGCTGAAGCTTCCAGTAAAAATCTTCTATGATATCACATTACAGTGTGTTTAGCAGTAGCAGTCATTTTTTTCTCTTTCTTAGTAGCTGGTGCAGTGCTGTGTTCTTGACTTTCAGTCTGGGAACAGCACTGATAACACCGATGTTTTTAGCTACTGCTCAAATGCTCAGTCTGACCAAGGACTTTCTGAGTCTCATGCTCTGCCAGGGAGGAGGGGAAGCCAGGAGGAAGCAGACAGGACACCTGA
>JANRGW010017435.1:17539-51399 GCA_024733675.1 Psilopsiagon aymara | reverse complement strand
GTCCTTTTTATGTTGAGGACACCAGAACTGCACACAATACTCCAAGTGAGGTCTCATGAGAGCAGAGTAGCGGGGCAAGATCATATCCACCTTTTGAAGAACTGTTAGCTTTCCTGCTGTGTGTCCCTTTGAAGTTCCCAAGTACCTTTCACTGCTTCCGGTCTGTTCTGGCAATTATTCCTGTATTTCTTCATTAAAAACAAAGCAAGCTTTCCGATGTTTTTCTTTAAAACATTAATGCCATTATTGCAGCTTTGCTCTTGATGCTAAGAAGTTCCTCTGTTTATTTTCTCATTTATATTTATTGTGCAAGTACCTTCTGTAGTGTTTCTCCCCCTTTTCTTCTCATGTACTTCACCTGACACTTTTTTTTTCAGTGCTATTCTCTGTTGTTCTGTTATCCTGGGTGTTAATTTTCTTTTCTTGTCTCTGGACACATAAGGAGTACACAACTCGTGGAAAACCGCAGCTGTAGGCACTGAATGGGAGTTCTAGGCTTTGGGAGTTGCAGGATTTATTCATAACTAAATGTTTAAGCTGGTAATGATGAAATCAGGAATAGATTATCAGGTCTGCTAGGAAACCTGAGAAGAAAGAACGCAGAAATCTTGTGTTTGCCAAGTATGTTGCTGGAGCTTTATGTTCCATATTGGTTTCTGCCTTCAGCATTTCCAGGCAACATTATTTCTGTTTCTCTGAATTCTGTTTTCTGTATTGCCCTATTGATGGGTTCCTTCTCATCACAAACAGTTTTCTGCCCTTGTATCTTGGGCTCCCGATAACTGTTTTACATGGCAATTTGACCTTCCAAGAGCATCATTTCCTTATCTCCAGAAGCAAAGATTCTGAGTCATATCTCATGGCTTTAGATGGGAGGCAGGTTCCTTGTTGTCATCATTGGCACATGGTTTACTTTTATTCATCTTTATGTTGTATTTGATCTACTTGATTTTAAAAGCCTTCCCACCCTTTACGCTCTTAATCTCACAAAAGAGTTAAAACTTGTTAAGGTGATACAAGAAAGAAAAGGATATACCATTTTCTAGTTAAGGCAAGAGGTTGGATTACTGTACCATCTCAGTGTACTTCCCCACTAACCTCCAATAGTGGGCTTTTAATAAGGGGAGCAGGCAAGATACATAAGGATCAAAAGGCATAGCAATTGTCTTAATGTCTTTTCTAAGCTGTCCCAGTGCTTGTCCTGTCAATGGTATTGAGGACAGACTTGGAGAGCTGGTGTCCCTATTGGAAAGACAGTCCTTTCCCTTAACTTGTATGTTCTCATAGACTAATTACTGGGAGGTATCGAAAGCTAGCAGTGCTCAGCTTCCATGCTGCATCATTAACTTGTATTTCTCTTAAAACCCTGGTTTTCTTAGGGGTGGATGTGAGCTCCTTGGAGGTCTACTCTAGATCCGTGGCCAGGAAGGGCATTCATTGGTGTTAGTCCTATCATATTTGGGCAGGAAGAGGCAGCTCTGTATGGCTACCGAAGTACTAAGACACCTGAGTTCACAATCACTCGAGAAAACAGGCTCCAAGGCATTTGATGTTTCTCTTTGGACTGCCAGGACCTATTATGCCAGTATCTGTTACTGAAATGGATCCTACCAAGCTTCGGTAGCTCCTCAGCCCTGACCTTGGCACTCTCCAGTGGTATAATTGTGCTTGACATAAAAATATGTGCAATGTTCCCACTGCATCAGTTATGAATGTTTTTACAAGGAGCTTCTAATGCTGTGAAAGTTTTTTTGAAATGAGGTAACTTCTGCTTAAACCTCTTGCAGGCTCTGAATGTGGAAGTCTAAACGTTTTATGTTAACTGTTAAAGACACTTCTAGGGACTCTCTTACAGAAACCCACTTTTTCAGCACAAAAGCCAATCCAAGCCAGTAGTTTGTTTAAAAAAAACCCAAACAAAACAACAAAGCAGTATATGCTCTGATAATATATGCTTTATAATAACAAAATGAAGAGGGAAATTTAGTAGAATTAACTGTACCATTCACTCATGGATTAAAAATAAAACAAACTGTTCTGGTATATAGCAAAGCTAATGCCTTCTTTTCACAAGAGATTCTATAAGCTTTCAACATTCAGCAGCTTTGTGCACACTGTGCCTTTTTCATGTTAGACGCATCTTCTTTACATTCCTTTGAGCAGGCTGGATGTTTGTGCCAGCTCTCAAAGCTGATGACTCTTGCCCTGCTGAAAAACTCAAAGGAGTCAAATAAAAAATGTATTTTAACTTTTGATCCCCATCCCTCCTTGACAGAAAAAGTGAACTTTTAGCCATTACAGAAACTGGAGCAGATAGTCTAGACATTAATAAAAATAACAGCAAAGAGAGAACCTTGGTATATGCCCTAGCTTGTAAGAAATGGGCTCTGCCTTTCAGCAACATAAACCAATATCTTTAATGGCTGTAACATTGTTGTTGCTGACCGATTGAATCCTCCTTTGAAGAAAACTGCACCACTTTGTTTGAATGGCTTCAATATTTAAAACTTCAGCTAAGACAAAAAAGATGAATGCAGGAGTTTTGAGGAAGGAATACTTTGAAAATTCTATCCTGGCCTACTATTAAAGAATTCCTAGTATTGGAATTATCTGGAAGACCACCTCCGAAACTGTAGTCTTTGTTCACTATCATACATTGTTCTTTCTGGGCTTTAAGATTACTTGAAATTCTTTGTTGATTTGGCGTGGGTTTTTGGGGGTTTCTTTACATTTTTTCCTTCACTGAGATGCAGCCTTTCTATGCAGACAGACCATGTTTATTTTCACTCAGGTACCAGACATGAAGTATGTGCAACATATCTAGAAGAACAGAGACAAACCTGGTGCCCACACAATAAACAAGTAGAAAAGATTTATTGTAAACAAAATGCGTTTTGCTTACAAAACAATGTGTTCTGCTCACAAAACAACAGTGAGGGGAAAAAGGCTTCCATTTTTTAAAAAACACCAAGTGCCTTTATAAAATGTAAAAAAACCACCAAATCTACTCTGTTGAGCTTGTTTCGGGATACAGTAACAGATCTCAAATAGACCACTCAAGCCAGTTATGTAACTGGCTTTGATTCTGTTTTCTTGCAGAGTGAACTCCAACCTCTGAGGTTTAATGTTGGCTTTTAAGCAGTATCTGGTTTTTAATATCTTTGATGTAGGAAGGTAAAAAATGACCCAACAAAATGGAAACAGCTCTGTAACAGCATAAGGCCTGCCTTTGTTGGCTCCTCAAGGCCTCAGTGCGTGATCCCTAGCACTTTGGTTCCCACCAGCCATGGAAATTGCTCCTTCTTCTTTACCAAGGCTGTAAAAACCAGGAATGGGCTTTTCTTCCAGCAGGTCAAGCTCATTAAGGTGAAAGTGAGTTGCCAGTTTGTTCACCATTCTTTTCAGGGTGACAAAGGCTGCAATGACTTGGAATGTGAGGAAGACAGCAAAGATGCTATTCACTGCTCGCTCCAGTGGCTGAATTTTTAGACCTTCATTAAAGAGCAAGAACAGAATTGTAGGCAACTGCAGGAGGAGAGTCAGGAGCCAAAACCCAGCCAGCTCAGGGACCTATAATAGGAAGATAACACCTATTAAAAAACTCCAAAAATTAAACTCCAAAATTAAGCTCTACTTCCCAATTAAAGTATACATGAAGTAACATACTTTCTCCTGCAGATTGCCCATGTATCCCAGGTAGAGTCGAATGACCTCTATTAATGAGGTTAGGATCATGATCGTGACCAAGATGAACTTGTAGTAATCTGACAAGTCTGGATACTAGAGGGAAGAAAAAAGTAAAAGTTTCTGCTATGCTGCTTAATAACATGCTGTTTGTGATTAAATGAAGACACTGTTTGCTACTCTAAGCTGACAGTGTTGTATTCACTTTCAAATACACCTGAACCTCCAGTTCTAAGGAATTCCCAAATAAATCCAATAACTTCTAACTACAGTGAACTCTACTTCAGTACTAGGACATGTGATCAGAAACAGTACATTTGTAAACCATTTCCTTCAGGACTCACCTTCAGATGGAGCATGATAACTATGCTGAGCCACCAAAATGGGAAAAAATAAACGTTGAAATAGAGGGACATCTGCAATGGTAAACTGGAAACTACTTCATTATCTGTAGATAGAGAGAAGTCTTTATCACTCCTATTTGTTCCATATTTTCATAAACATAACAGAATTCACCTTAGCTTTAAGCAGGGCATTAACATACTTCCCAATTAAACATTAAGAAAAATATTTTTACCCAGAGGAAAACTTCTTACCCTATCTTGAGTTATACCATCTCCTGGAATCTAATGCAAACTTTCAGTTCACAGGACAGAGAATTTTTATCACATAGTCATATATTCAAGGTGAGTGTCTGACTGCTGATTACCCGGTAGCTTGTGGCTTACTCCACACACTCTGAGGGGTAGTCTTAGCTCAAGTAGTGCTACATACTGACATTTCAGAAAGAATTAAGATCATTTGGCCTCAGAGAATGGCCAAAGTTTAAATGATACAAAATACTAGATGATCATTATTTTGTAGAGGATCATCCTCTTGCATAAGGATTTAACTGCTAGAGAGCAGGTTTACATTGCCTACTCCATTTTCAATCTTTATTTAAATAGACATTTGGATGTCGCAAGAACCCGGTAATTCTTCTAGTTCTTAACAGCTAACAATTTCACATACGTGTCAAACTAAAACTTATCCTTTAAAGTTGGGAGAGACTAAAACGCATTCATACTATGTAGAGAAAAGCAAATATTTAACTCGAACATGCAGGTGGTAAATTCTACATTTAGGATTTCATAATTTATATACAAGATTAACCTTAAAACAAGGAAAAATTTCAAAGGGCATTATAAGTGAATAATTCATTTTTAATGGTTTTTTTATTGCTGTATTCTATTTAACTGATGCATCCACTTTACTTCAATTACTAAGTTTCCTTCCTTATGTTTTTCCCAAAAGAAGCCTGTAGGTATATATACTACCTAAGCAACTTTAGAAAGTATTCATTGTGACCTGCTGATTTGTATTCAAGTCCCTGTCTGTCACAATGGTGATACTTGATTGAAATCTAACAGTCATGTTGTCTCAGTTCCAGCTCTGGAAACGCTTGCTTCCCTTTCTGTATCTTCCAACCACTGTCATACCTGTCTTTGTTTCCTCTCAGTCTGGCATCCCTGTTTCCAATCCAGCCACATGCAGCCTGGTACACTCTGTTCCAGAAGTCTTTATGCCAGTTGCAGAAGTATTCATGGGAGCTACTAGACTATGTGGGAAGGGAGGAGGATTTGGGAACAGAACTGGGACAGACCTTAAGGGTAGGGTGCGAGGGGCAAGGAATTGTTATACTGAAATAGAAGGTATAAGACAACCAATACACATATATTTAATAATCCCATTTTTAAGCATCAGCACTTTCTTACATTTGCAAAGAAATGAAAGTCTATAGGTATTTCAGTTTCACTATCTACCTAAAATTGTCCCAGCTGTCCTAATGAATGAATCTCTTTAATACCAGGAGGGCTTTGAGGAGCACTGACATGGAATTCTAAAATGCTGTTTTACCCTTCGGACATGACCATCCAATTACCAGCATCTATGTGTCTGCCCTGTATGTACTTGATTAAAATTTAATGCTTCATGGCCATATTACTTAAAAACAGAAAATCCAAGAGCTCCAATTTCAATTGTGATGACCATGCTTTAGGTATGTTAAAGGTTTCACTGACACAGCATGTGTGTTTATAACTTCTGCTCAAGTTTTAGAACTGTGTTTTGGATGACTGCTTAGCAGTAAAAACCATTCAGCTTTCTGTCCCTAAATTGAACTAATGCTTATTTTCTGGGCTTGCTAAATTTAATGGAAAAGTCAGACAGTACTGTGATGGCCAATTCTTTGACGCTAGAGCAACTCACTGATGTATACATGTGCAAACTTAACTTTTGAAATCCTGATCTCCAAGAGTTAATGGTACATTTGCAATTGGTTTCAGAGGGCTGGATATTCACTTAGGGGTTTTCATAATGGGAAATAGAAATAACTAAAGTAGAAGTTAATCCTGTAGTTAATAAAAATTTCAGTGCTGCTTGATAAATGAATAATTACTAATAATTGTTAGCAGTACAACTACATAAAGGAAATGAGTACTCCTGTCTGAAATGAGAATCACTTTTTGGTTATTTTTATCATGTTGGAGCGGATTTACCATTTGAAATGAACATAGCCTTTTTACGTAGACAGACCATGTTTCTTCTCATGGCTACTCTTAATCTAAAGGTATGAAAAGGGGGCATTGCTGGCTTGCAAGCTGGCACTGGCAATACAACAAAGCTATAAGCAATTCTCGTAGGCTAAACTAAGAGAAAGCTGGCATATCGCAAGCCTGATTTTTTGCTACTTAACTCTAGCTTCGTACGCCTCTTCGTGCTTCAGTTTATCCTGTGTCCTATTCTTTTTTTTTTCCTTTTTACATGGGCACAGACGGGGCGCCTGGTGCGTGAGCAACAACGACTTTACCCGCAATGCTTTACGCAAACTCGCTTACTAAGCCGTGACGGTGGGTGCAGAGTGCCCCCGGTTTTAAATCACGCCAGGTTCACCGCAGGCAGCACCACGACGCCACACCACACGCCCGGCGGTCAAAGCAGGCGCTATCCACAAGGCTCTCCACGGCTGGGCTGGCACCTGTGTACCGGGGTTACTCTGAGGCCTCCCCCGGCACTCTGGATCCGCAGCAAAGCGGCGGGGCTCTGGACCCGGAACCTCCATCCTCCCGCCGGGGCAGAACCGCACCGGACAGAGGTCCCCCGCCCTCAGAGCCCCGCCCCGACGGGCGCCAGGTGACTGTCGGCGCCGCCATCTTCCCTCCCTGGGCGCTCCCCCGCCCCCGCCGCCATTTTTGTCGCTGGCAGGGCGCTGCCGCGCGTTACCTGCGCCGTCTCCCGGTCCCCGCGGGCCGGTGCGCTGGCTGTCGGTGAAGACGGTGCGGCTGAAGGAGCCCAGCCGCCGCCTCACGGGCTCGGGCAGCGACATGCCGCCGCGCCGCCGCCCGCCGTTGCTGTGGCGACCGGGCGCGCAGGCGCGGTGGGGACACCCCGCCAGCCGGGCTGGGGGTCCCCTCAGGGGGTTCGGGTCGGGGCTTCTCCTGAGGAGCGGGGAGCGGTGCCTCTGCCGCGGGGACAGTGCTTTAGTGGAGCTTTCTGGGAGAGGCACCGAGACCAGAAGGTTATAATTTCTGGTGTGGTGTAAAAATATGTTTATGTGTGTTGTGTGTGCGAGAGCGGTCGCTGCTGTCTCGGTGTGTGCTTACACACACATAGAAGTGCGTTCTTCTGTAACGTATATAGAATCGTAGGATGGTTTGGGTTGGAAGGACCTAAAGATCATCCAGTTCCAAAGCCTCTGCCATGGCCAGGGACACCTTCCCCTAGACCAGGTTGCTCCAAGCCGCATCCAGCCTGGCCTTGAACGCAGACGCATCTTCTCTGGGCAGCCTGTGCCAGTGTCTCACCATCCTCATAGTGAAGAACTTCTTCCTTATATCCAACTTAAATCTGCCCTGTTTAAGTTTAAACCCATCACCCCCCGTACTATTGCTGCAGTCCTTGATGAAGAGTTTCTTTCCTTCATCCCTGTAGGTCCCCTTCAGATACTGGAAGATTGCTATGAGATCTCCACACAGCTTCTCTTCTGCAGGCTGAACAGCCCCCATTTTCTGTGTGCCTGAAGAACATTTTTCTTGTCCTTGTGCAAGTGTGGTGCTTTTTTGCCTGATGGGAACTGTCCATCATCACTGACAATGAAAGCAGTGCCCAGCAGAGAGGTCACCCCAAGAAGGCTGTGACACAGCAGTGAGTCTGGCAAGAGTTTCTTTAAACAGCATCTTTTTGCCTCAGAAGTGCTGATGCATGCCATCCCTGAGCATCTTGCCTCAGCCCCTACATCATTTTGGTTCCTTTCTCATCAGCCCATGTATTTTTTTCCTAGTCTGTTAGGGCAGGGTTTGGGTTTTTCTGAGAAGGTTATTATGAAATTGTGGTCCAAGGAAAGAAGCTGCAGCGCCTCTGTGCTTCTGGTAGGATAAATCTGGGGGAGTGATAATGCTTGATGATGGCTAGAGAGAGGAGGGTGTGAAATAAGGATTAACATTGTCAAAGCTATTTTATCACAGTGAATATGAATGACTTTCATTTTATGATAGATTCAGCATTCTAACCAAATTCTATTAATATATGTTCAATATAACCTATTTCTAACCAAATTAGAAAGTACTTTTTCCTCAAGGAAACCTGCTTGTGTCAGTTTTAAGTTAAAAGCAATGGTGAGATCATCACTACCGTTTTTGTCTAGTTAGCTTTTGTCCCTTATAAGAGGCCCTCACAGAATTAAGAGAAGTCAATAATGTAAAACTGAATTCTGCTTGTTCTTCTCTTATTCATAAAATGTAGTCCCCCTAAAAATAAGGTAATCTGTTCACCAGGCTTTTTAGTCCCCTTGGGGCCTGTTTCCTTCTGGGGAGAAATAATGCTAATCTTGAGCGTGCAGGAAATTATTTTCTGTGGGACCAGAATGAAAGAGCAGCTTGTGCCTTTCACTAGGAGAACTGGTAACATCTGTGATTTTACTGTACTCAACATGACGTATCACCTCCCTTCTCCTGCCCGCTACCGCAGAATCATACTTAGCTAGTTCCCAGGGTGATCATTCTCCAGTGTGACTTTCCAAACTCAGTTATCTCTGACTAAATAATTTAAAGCCATGTTTAAATTTAATTTCATTCTGTCCTACTGGGAGGACTACAGAGAAAGATGGCTGAACAAGCAGGAGTTCTGAGAAATCCATTTGGTTATCCAGCTTGTCAATATCACAATGATGTGATATTGACAAGAGATACTTTTCAAAGAACTTCTCCTAACATGGGTATGCCAGCAGGAATCTGCATGAGAAAAACCCTGAAGACCTTCAGGAGAAATGAAGAGGAAAAGATTTTTAAACAATGGCAACAGATTGGAAGGGAGAAGGAATTAAAGATATCCCAGAATTTCAAGGGATGCTGTACATGTCCCATTAGCAGCAGAGAGGGCAGCAGGCTTTGCTGTGTAAGGGCTCCTAGAAAATACAGTTTTAAACACAGGTGGGCGTTATCCCTCTTTTACAGATAAGACAGAACAAGAAAAGTTGAGTCCTGTGCTAAAGCAGCACAAGACTTTATAGACTGCAACATTATGTTATATCCTAGCCAGATGTGGATCTCTGAGCTATGAAGGCATTAGAGGTGTAATGCAGTTTCAGTGATAAAAATCTGTGAGTTGGTGCCTGATAATTGGCTCACTACCTAATAAATAATAGAAGAGTTTCAAGATCACTGTTATATTTGGGGAGCCATTATGAAAAGCAGCCTTAATGTTAGATGGGTTTCTGAACTTCAAGAAGTACAGTCTGTATTTTTATCTTGCGAGCTGCCAGTAGGTGCTAGAAATGTATTTCCTGTCAGGCAGAGAGCTGGGCTTGTTCAGCCTGGAGAAGAGACACCTCAGGGGAGACCTTAGAGCAGCTTCCAGCGCCTAAAGCAGGCCTAAAGAAAGCTGAAGAGGGACTTTTACAAGGACATGTAGTGACAGAACAAGGAGGAATGGCTTTAAATTGACAGGTGATTTAGATTAGACATTAGGAAAAAATTATTTACTATGAGGGTGGTGAGGCGCTGGCATAGGTTGCCCAGAGGAGCTGTGGCTGCCCAATCCCTAGCGGTGTTTAAGGCCAGGTTGGATGGGGCTTAGAGCAAGCTGATCTAGGGAAGGTGTCCCTGTCTGTGGCATGTGGTTTGGAACTAGACAATCTTTAAGGTATCTTCCAACCAAACCATTCTGTGATTCTGTAATCTAACAGATATCACCATAAAATTCTGTTCTATAGACAGGAGCAAGATGATGAATCTCTGCAGGATTTCCAATTAGGTTACCGAAAGGCTGGGTTGGGCAGAGCCTTGGGCGACGTGGTTTAATATAAGGTGTCCCTGCCCATGGCAGAGGGGTTGGAACTTGATGATCTTAATGTGCTTTCCAACCCCAACTATTCTACGATTCTATGATTCTCATGAAACCTTGTTTTACTGTTGTTGCCTTGGTCCTGTTCAACAATTCTGGTTAACAATTAATCCTGGTTAACAATTCTTTAGGGAAACACTAGTCCCATAATCTCAGCTTGTGAGGTTTATATGAATTTAAAGTATGGCAGAGTTTTGATGAAGTCAGATATTTATGGAAGTCTCAGGTTTTTTTCATTATATAAGCTGGTGGCCTGGAAAAGTTCAGCCTTTAAAGATTTTCTGTTTGATTACTTTTTCAGAATAAAAGAATGGAACAAATTTCCCTGAACAGCACAATGTTACGCTTTTTCTTGATGCCAGTGGCTCTGAGTAGGGGCCCTGATCTCCCAAACACTTTGATTTTTCTTATGAAAACCTGTCAAGCATACAGTCAAGTAGCCTGCCAGCAGCTGTGTGGCAGGCTGTGCGACTTTGCAAAATTGGGCTCTGCTTGGTCAAAAACTGAAGCAATCCTGCATAGCAGTCAGTGAAGTGTAAAACTGAGCAGTAGGTACAGGAAAGGCCAGTAGAATGCAGTCACCACAAGAAATACATGGATTTGCCATGTGAACTCGATTTCCAGACACAAGGTGTGAATCTGTGATATTTGGCAGCTTTGTATTTCCAGCAGATGGCCAAGCATCCCACACGTCCCCACGAAATAAAATTGTGCATGCTTTTGTTTTAATATTTTTGTCTGTGCACATGCTTAAAATACTCCCTGAGGATGGAATATATACTCTTTGTTTTTACTAATTCTGTTTAATTTTCTTTAGACTGAGGCATACATTTTTTGGTCAATCTAACAAACAGAATTCTGATTTTCTGTAGGGAGGGTTTGAGAGCACCCACTCCATTTTCAGACAGAAGACAATCTTAAAGCTTCAGGGATCAGAACACCAGGGCATCTTCACTGACAAGTCAGAGCTTCTTCTAACAGAGGGATATAAATCTGTGCTGTAAGGAGTCAAAGAAGGAAAAACATTTAACTGTTACGTGGCTGTAAGATTACAATGACCATCTGTATAAATAGTGTAACTGTATAGCTTTTGTGATGAAACTCTATTTGGCCATTTCCTTTTTTGATGGAATGTTATTCCATTGCTCAATTTCTTTATGTCTATCCATATGTGAAATGTTAAGGTAGAAATAACCAGATTTCCCATTCTCTGTGTTTCAAAAGAAGCTACTGAAAAGTGAAACTGGAAGGAATAGGCCCATAATTGCACAGCATATTAAATGACTGCTTTATTTCTCTCTGCACATTCGCTATAAATAAAACAAAAGTCCCTGAAAATCTGCCTGAAAGCTTTAAATCAGAGAAATATTGGATCTTTGTGTATCCACAGTAGTCCAACTAAGTTGGTAGACACTGGCTTGGCTCCCAGACCTAAAGCTCCTGGGGCTCTCTGGCAACAGCACTAAGCCATAAACACCAGATGCAGTATATCTAACGAAAATAAATATTAGCAGTTTCTTACAGTTGGCATTTCAGAAACACAGAGTTCATTTAAATGGTGCCAGTGGTTTATCTTTGCACCTGAATCACAATTGCTGTATTTCTGAATGTGTTGCTGTGGAATCTCATGAATGCTACTTTTCCTGGCATGCCTGTGCTGCTGCCCCTTATGTAGCCATAAGTGTGAAAGCAGCAGAAATCTCTCTCCTCCATGCTTGCCCCTCAATACCTGCCCAGTGCTTTAGCAGAGTGCTGTAAAACATGGAAAAAGTGCTGATGAGCTGAGGTATGTGCAGGCAAGCAGAATGTAGGCTTGCTTTTTCCTCATGTCCTCAGAATGAAGTGACAGATTGGGAGTTTTAACAAATTACAAATGCCACGAAGGCTCTAATGTGTGTATTTGAAAGGATGGTGTTATTAGCTGTGGCAGTGTCTGCCAGAGCAATTTCACAGCTGTGCTCCTGGCTTGCAGTACCCCAGGACAGTCTTTTCTCAGAGTCACTGGTACTTGTCCCTGGTGCTCATTTAACACCTACAGGATATTGGTTTCTGGTAAACAATTATTGTTGTTGATGAGACTTAGTCCAGGCCCTTGTGTCAGGTAATACCTATGCTGCAGTCATTCTGTGCATTAAATACATATGAGCTATCTTAGTCTTAAGCATAAAGACAGCAGCAAAAAAAACCCACCACCTCCCAGGAAAAATTCCCCAAACCCCAAAGGACTATTACTTGCTCCTGTGGATTGAGTTTCTTCTTGCTGTTCTTCGCATTTAGTTAGAGCTGCTCCCTAGCTTGTTTTATTTTATTTATTTGTAGTTTTGTCAAGCATATTGGGAAACTCAAAGCTGGCATGGCTATTAAACAAGTTTTGTGCCTATTAAACTAGTTTTACAGTTTGTGTTGCAAAAGTACTCAAGATTTTTGTGATACACAAGGAGGTTACTGTGAATGAATGGTTTTTGAGCCAGATTTTTACTTCTGTGAAGATCATTGACATTCTCTTAAAGGACTCTACATGACCTGGCCAGTGCTGAAAGGACTCCAGCTTCCAAAAGGTGGCTCTGGAGTAGACAGTGAACACTATAAATAGGCTGAGTACCTTTTTTTCAGCAAAGTTATGTTTTTCATGTGCTTCCAGACTTTGTTGGGGATAAACTCTGCCCCAGTCACACCTGCAAGTCTGGGCAGCACTTGAGAATTGTTCTTTGAAGAGATAAGCAGGGAAGTGCTGGGGACTGTCAGTAATTCTCAGCAAATAGTGTTTTGTCCAGTGTGTGTTTGGAATAGCTGCCGTGCAGAAATGTGCATGGAGAATTTTGGTTAGGCTCTAGAGTCACTTTGCAGACCCCTCACAGTGGGGAGTATTTGTAGGAGGATTTTTATGGCAGTGGAACTAATGGCTTCAGCCTTGGTCTCATCCTTGCTTGCATAGATAGGTGTGGTGATCTTTCATTCAGTAATTTTAGCTGTCTATATATTACTTGTTCAATCCAGACTAGTTAGAGAGGCTTCACCCCTATGGTGGGTTTCCCCAGAAGGCTGTTCATGGGAAGGGGCAATGTGCTTGCTTGCATGTTTCTATCCTCTACTGATTACTAGTAGAGTGTAGTTGTTTTGCTGTATCAAGGTGCCCAGCCATTTGAAAACTGAACCCAAAGATCTAGGCTCTCCCACAGGTTGTTTTGTGGATCCAAGCTCACCCAGACAGTAGGGCTGTTTGTGCTCCCTGAGCATCACACCAGATACCTTATCTGTAGTCTGTATAACTCTTGCAAAATGCTTCCTGGGACATGGGGCATGACTGTGCCAGTGTTTTGTCTTTTTATTGCAGAATCCAAAGATGGCACAGTATTAAAAAAATTACCTCCAAGGTGGCCTGCATCATAGGCACATGCAAAGGCAGCATTTGTTTTGTTATTGTATGCTGCTGACAGTTCCCTGTAATAGCTGTTTTGTACATCCTTTGCAACTAGCTCAAGCCCAAACCTAGAGTGAGTGATGGAGGATAACATTAGTAATGTGTTCATTTAGGGAATAAAAAGCCACAAGGCAGAGAGGTCTGTTGTTTAGTTAAGAAACTAATCACAGGGTTAGGGCTTGTATTTTTAGTTTCTAAATTCCTATTTGGATAGTTACATAAATGCCTGATTTCAAAAGTGCAAGTGTGTGGAATCTTCAGTGCAACTTAGCTGGGGCAACAGCAGCACGCTAAACTGAGGTCAGATATTTGTATTCTCCAGTGTGCATTTGGGTGCCTAAATTTGGATTTCTAAACACAAGTAATCTTCCCCCCTGCTTGGAAGTTTTGCTGAATGTAAAGTTAAGTGTTGTGTTATCAGGTCAGACTCTGTGTGTTTTCTTTACCCCTTCTTCATATCCGGGCTAGCACTTCCTCCTCGTGAGAATAAAGGATTGTGAGGATGACTGGAAATCCCAGAAGTCTCACTGCAGGCATAAAAGATTCAGGCATAGAAGCAGAGTTCTGGTTCAGGGTCTTTACCTTCAAACATCATGGGTTATGCTTTTGGGATGTTAGTGCAACACCACTGCAACCTGTGATATCTCTCTTGAGAGGTGGATTTGGCTCCATAGTTATTTTTGTTCCGTAATCTCTTAGCTGTGTTTCCAGACAAAGCAAACTCAGCTCAAGTTCTCATCAAGTAGCAAGAAGAAAGAGTGTAGTGACTCTCCAAAATCCCAAAGAACACTTAATTCTTTATTACATTTTCAGTTACTTAAGGCAGGAGTTTCTTATTTGTAGGTATGTGTTGGGTATTTGCACCGTTGTACTTCAGACTCAGCTCTGGCGCTAGTAGCCATTGTAGTATGAATGATTATTTTGAACTCTCCAGTCTGCTGTCTTTGAAATGTGAAATTTCTGCCATTTGAAATGGGGGTTTCTCATGGAACTCGAATCTGTGAAGTGGTACTTAACACTGGAGAAAGTCTAAAGGGATTTTTACTATAAAGATGTTACTTAAAGTCAAAGAATTCCTTTCCTGTGTGCTGCATTGTTCCCATTCATGGTGGAGGAGGCAGGATGGAAGGATCAAATCCAGCTTGCTTGTCCTCTCCTTAAGATGCTTTATTACGGGATTCAGTTAAGACCATTTTTTTTCCCTCAGATTGTCTACAAGGTCTTGCCTGCCTTTATGAATTTACAGCTGCGGGATTTATTACAACAGTATCTTAAAACACTTAGTGCTGGTGCAGCTCTAAGTAAATGTGTACCGATTTCACTGTGCAGGTGGAATGTTGTTTTTAAACTGCAGCATCCACATCAAGAGGCAAATACAGACTGTGTTGATACATGTGTAAAGGACAACTGGAGGTACCCATGAGAAAAGCTAAAGCCTGCTGTGAAGTGCCACTGCACTGTGTTTTCTTTCTTTGATGTGAATTAGCACAGCTTATGACAATTTTTGCTTCTGTAGCATTACTGAGTTGCAGTGGTTTAGTTGACAGGGAAGACCTGTGCTGAGGTGCTGTAGGCTTTGTGTCACAGTGTGACGTGGTCAGTAAGTAGTAATTAAAATGGAAGGTAGAAATCAGCAATGTCATTTTCTACTTAGCTAGTTGATTTCTAGTCACCTAGTACTTCTGCTTGCAAAATATCCCCTAGGTCTTGTCTGATGTAACCCGGCACATCTGTGAGTTCCTTAAATTCTCCATGTAAATCAGTAAGGCTCTGAGAAGGGAATTTCATCCTCCTGTCCCAAGCCAACCATGTCCAAACCACACCTCTCCAGTGACAGAGACTATTCAGCCTCCCTGGGCAAACCTACCATGATGCTCAACTGTCTGGATCATTATGAAATGCAGCATAAGGCCTAAGCCACAGTCAGTATTTGCTCCTGTGCTGAAAGTCGATTTCTTTTTGTGTTATAGTATAAAGGAGATTATTTTTCTGCAAAACAGTAAGACCAAAGAACCCTCGAGGTGAATTCAAGCGGTCCTCATAAAGATTGTTTATTATAAAAGTCTCAGTTATTGGATGTGGAGGGACTTTAAAATAAGATCTAGGTTAGCTGCTTGAATTTGCAAATTATTCTTAAAGCTGTCAGTACCTCCAGCTTGACAGTCAGTCTTGCCTCAAGGAATCCTGGTTTAAGAGCAATCGAAAAACATTGCTAGGCAGTCCCTTCTCGCCAGTCTGTCCTGGCTGAAGGTGGCTTGATGAGATTACTCCTGAATCCCACTGACCCTTGATTGTAGGAATGTCTGTTGACAGCAGACATGGCATAGAAGAGCTTACAGATTGCCCTAGCTTGCATGGGCGACTGGACCTGAGATCTGGCAGCTGTAGGTTAGAGGTACCCAAAGCTGCCTTAAAGCTGCCTCACATGCCAGGGGTGCTTTCTGTGCTGCCAGGAGGGAGAATTGCAGCCTCAGAGCCTGAGCTGGCAGTGCTTTATTCCAGCCATTATGTCCCAAAATCTCATCCTGGTGAGGGGCTGAGTCTATCAACTGAGAAATTCACCCTTGTATTATTTCCATTCTGTCCTCAGTGTTTCTTTACTCTGCAACAGTGAACTTCTGTTCATCAGTGGACAAATATTTTTAGGCAGCTTTTTGCTGTACGCCTATCAAAGCAGAGAGAAGGGGAAGTGCCAAGTTAGACTGAACTTCAGAATGTCTTATTATTTGCAGGAGAAAGCTCATCAGCTAGAGTTTCTAGTGCAAGGGGTAGAAAGTTGTAATTCCTTGTGACTGGCTTAATTTTGCCTAAGAATAGACAACTCATATAGCTGTATTTTCAGTTCTCTGTGTGATCAGGGTCCTGGCAGCCCAAGGCACTCTGCTGAAGTGAATGAAAGATGGTATTAATTTTTTCAGGTGAGGAAGAGCTTTAACCTTTCATGTAAAACAAACCATATTCACTAAACACGTCTGCAGTGAGCTTTATAACTCCTAATGGAATGAGAACTTGTTTCTTGTTCAGTCTTGATCTGACTGTCTTGGACATGTGCTTAAGAGCTAGTCTAGGCTAAATCTAGGCTGAAAAAGATTTTTCATGTGAGAATGGTGCAGAACCATCTTGTATGACCACAAGAGTCTGAGTAGCACCAAAGGCTTCAGCTTGCTCTCTTTGCGCATCACCTTGTCTTGCTTTGCCATTAGTAGGATGTCAAGGTATAGACTTTAACTGAAGTAGAGTTTTTCATCAAAGATTTGTTTACTTGTTTTTTGCCACTCCCCCCCCCCCCAGCCCTTTTTGCTATAGGTAAGTGCCTTTTCTAGTCCAGGACCCTTCAGAGATATTGTAATTTAAAAATCCTTTGCCAGCTACACCTGATTTTTCAGCCAGAACTTTCATCAAATTTAAGTGCTATTTGGTTTATAAGTGTTGGCTGATATTTGGGCTGATTAATTTCACATACTGCTTTCCGGAAACTGCCATAGTCCATTGCACAGACAAATATTGGCCCACCATACGGAAAACGGCATGTGATCCAGCTGCTTTGGGACTCCCAAGGAAAGATGCATTAAAAAGAGCTGGTTTTCAGCCTGCCTCCACCTTCTCAAATTGAAGTTATTCTTGGGTTTTAACAAGTCACTGAGGCCTTTGAAACCTCTGCTGATTTTAGAAGACTCATAGCTCACAAACCCAGTTCCTCCCAGTAATGTTTATTTCCTCCCAGTATTATTCATCTCTAATTATGACAATGGGTTGTAATCAGTTAGTACTGGAATAAAGGGACTAATATACCATGCAGATGCAGGTTGATACTTGCTTGCAGAAGATACCTGAGACAGCACAAGTATATTGTGCTCAGCATGGCTGAGCTGGCAGTGCTGTACATAACGTGCCTCTAAGTTAGTGTACACTGGAAGCATTCCTTACCTGGCATCAATCTTTGTGCCTTTGCAGTAATCCCTTATGCATACCACGAGTGTGGTCAAAGTGGTTTGCTTCCTCTTGGACCAAGGTTGAAATCATGCAGGAGTGATCCCAATGATAACCAGCTTGTGTTGTGAGCGCAGTGTCCTCTAACAGTTAATGCACTGCTCAGGCATGCCTGTGACCTGCAACTCAATACAAGCCACATTGCTAGTAAGTGTTATATAGATAAAAAGTCCTAGAGCTGTAGCACATCATGTTAAATCAATCCCAAAGTGCCCCCTCTTTATGTCATGTCAGGGTGTGTTGTAGATACAGCAGTGGTACTTATAGATGCTGATAATAGAGAGCATGCTGAGACTTTACACATAGAAATAGTTTAGATCACAAAGCAGCAAAAAAGCCCGTGGGTAACTCAAGCAATCCTGATCATTTCAGTCTGCCTGTTTGGGTGTGAATTTGTAAAAACCCAACCCCGTGTACATGTACATAGCAGTGGTGCATACATACCAGCATTGTCAAGCCGCTTTCAACAGATACTTCCTCAGCCTCAAGGTGAGAAGCTAAGAATCAAAATGAGAGGCTTTACTTTTGCTTTTTGTATGGAATTTGTGCTTGCTGGATAGTTATGTCGCCCCAGTTAGTTATCTATCAGTGGCCTGAAACACAAAGTCTGAGCAATGTGGGGTTTTAAAGGAAAGGGACAAAGCAGTTGCTTAAAATTTTGGTCCATGAGAAAGTTGGTAGTTTTTTCTCTTTGGTCATGTAACTTGTAAGAGGAGAGAGGGAAATAAAAGTTGACTATTAAACAGTTTAATGCAGAAATTACTCAACACTTGTTTTTCTAAGCTTGAAACCAGAAAAAATAGTGTTCTGTTCAGTGTTTCCACCATATCTGTAGACAGAGTAAAATGTCTGTAGTCTTGAAAGAAAGCTCATAAATTTGCCGGGTTACTAACCTCTACTAAGGCACATATTATATTGCTTGTGATTCTCAGACACTTCTGTACACGATTGCTTGGAGCATTGCCCTTTGCAGCAGTTAGACACAGTCATATGCAAAAGTTGCATAGGAAATTCACATTGTTTTCCCATTTGTTCTTATAGATTGACCTTGGCAATCTCTCAAAACAGACGACAGCAAAATTGTTAGTGCTGTAGGAAAATAGTGTTTTCCAGATAGTCAGCTATGCAGATAGGCATAGCCTCTTGGATTGTAAATAAATGATGCTATGTTATAGAAGCATGGAGGTGAGTGTAACTATAACTGTAATTTCTAATTCTGATGTACTTTATTGTCCTTGCTGGAGATTGTAGTGAGGATCCAGTAAGACTCTACTTTGATTGGTGTGACTAGGACCAGACTGAAGCGTGAAGATTTATCCTCTATACAAATATTCAATTGATAGAAATGCAGTTTCTCATAGTATGTAGAGTTGATAGTTTATGACATAATTAGGATGTTGCTCAAAGTCAGGACTGACACATATATATATAAAAAACACATCTGTAAAACATCTGTCTTTTTTCCCAGGTGTTTTTCAGAAGTCTTATAATATATCTGCCCTATACCAAGTCAAGTAGGAACAACTGTACATGCTAAGGTAAAATTCCAGTCCTGCTGAGAGCAAGAAAAGTCTGGTTGGTGGGAGGCAGATTGTTGGCTGGTTTCTTTCAACTGCTGTCTACAGCATGCTTCACAGTTTGTTTTTTGAGTATGTCCAAGAACTTCCTCTGTGAGAGGTTGTAATTTATACAGCTGGAGCCTGAATGAGTCTTTGGTCACTATTTCTGTCTATTCTGCATCTCTTCAGACACTACTAGTTGATGGAACCAATGGATCCAAAGGGTGTTTATTCTCGTTGTGGCAATGTAGTTTAGTGGCTGGTGTGCCGCATATGAAACACACTGTCTTCCACACAGAATTAAATATGGGTGGTTTTGTGATTAGCATTTTGTGGGGTAAAGAGGGGATGAGATGGCATCTATAGTAAGTTGAAAACTTACACAACATACATAATCTAGGTGGCTTTTCAACTCAGTCCAATAAAACAGAATTTACTTCCTGTCTGATACTTTTAACACAAACTGTTCAAAATCCTGTTTATTTTAGATACCTCTGGGACTCTTCAGTCTTACCAGTCTAGGAACTGGCTATAGATGTAGGCTTGTTGATATGTGCAACTGAATATTTCATTGCCAGAGTTCAAAGGCTCTTACAGAATGATCTGGCCAGTATCAAAACTGGATTCCTCCACTAGAAATTCAGAGTAACTTCACTGACTTAAAAAAATCTGCTGCTGCATTTGGCCTGAGGGGTTTTCACTTCAAGCTACATAAGTTTTTTCAGCTGTTTTTCTTTGGTTGGGCATTTCATAAATGTTGAGCTCATCCCACAGTGATCTGTCCCTCTTCTAACAGATGGGTGTGATTTGGGTCCCTCTGCAGTGACAGCTATGTAAAGTTGGATTCCATATTCTTGTCAGGAGCTGAGCTGCTTTGTGAGCCAGTGCATATAGAAAGCTGCTGTCAGTCCAGCACATTCATTTCTATAGGATAGCTTGAGTTTTTCCAGTACTGCTCTTACTTATGTTATTCCTGCATGTTGGGTAACGTCTCAGCATAGACAGCAACCTCCTGAATCGCTATTTCTTCTGCCTTTTTCTGACCCCAGTCATACTCCAGTGTGAATACTGATCACAAAGACATTGTTTGGCTTGGTTGCAACCTCCCTGTTTGATTGCTTCCTCTGCTTGCTGGGTCTGCCAAAGACCTACTGTTTCTCTAGGCATCTCCCTCCTGATATACTTAAAGCATTTTGTATTATTTCTTTTGGCAATTTATTCTCCTGGATTTTTTGTCTAATATCTCTTTTTCATTTTTCCCCTGAAAGACTGTTCCATTGTGTTAAGAGACACGTGAACTGGATTTATGATGCCTGAAGCAGTGGTCTGGCCCTAAAACTCACCTCCTGCCATACCACTGGAAATTACTGCAACTTTTCTGTATCTTTACTTTAAAGATCACAGTGAATTCAGGCAGGCATGTGAGGCATTTTTCTACCAGGAGAATATTTGTTTAATCCCTGTATAGAGAAGCAGAGGGTGAAATCCTAGATACATTTAAATAAGTGGGGCTTTCCCTGGGCTGCAGCTGACCAGTGCCTAATGATCGGGTTTGTGGTCTGTAGTCAGCCTTCCTGTGAGAGAAGATGGAAAGCACAAAGCAGGATTTGCTCTCCCATATCCTGGGATGAGAGACTGAGCCAAGGGGTAGTGTGCTAGGGCAAAGTGGAGGACTTGGAGGAGCAAGTTTTCTTCCTGGCTCTTGCACTGGCTTCCTAAAAGATATGTATTTATGTTTTAGTGTTTGCCTGGCTGTAAAATTATCATTAAAGTTCCTCAGCAGCACAGTACTATTTGCGTGTGTAATTTTGCTGGTGTGTTACAGCTGTATTCAATGCATGTCTATCTGGGACATGCTAAGCCCATAAAGCAACAGATAAGCTTAAGCTGCATGTTTATTCAGGTGCTTAAGTGCATTGCCTGGACAGGGCCTTAATTTATTCCCTGTGAATTTTGGTGGTGTGTCCCAGTGGAAGTCATTCGGCTTGGTGACAAGCTCAGCTTATTCTCCCAGCAGAGAAGTTCACTGAAATACAGTTGGTTAAAATGGTTTCCCCCTGTTCCTGTCCATAGGTGAAGAGCAGTTTAAATAGCAAAACTGTCAAGAATGCTTATTCAGAGAAGCAGCATTGGAAGCTGAAGATAAGAGCATTTATCTTCACGTCAGAACTGCTCAGTGTCTTTGATGGACTCCCAACACGCTTTAACAAGGAGCTTAGGCTGGAGACTCTGGAATGCAAGGAGTCCAGGGGGTGGTGTTTATCCCTCTGAAACATGGCATACATCAAATCAATTACACGGTGCAAGTGTATTTCCCCTCGTCACCAGTCAGCGTTGCAAGCTCAAAGAAAATATGTTCTCTTAGGCACTAGAGGAGCCTCCTCTCTTTAGATGCTGATTTAATGTGAAATGTATATTAAAGGAGAGAGAGAAAAAAAGAGGGGGAGAAGGGGGAATCTCGTATGTTCTGCAGCAGATTGCCACATTGATCTTGTCATTTAAGCAAACACAATTGGACCTGAGGCTATGAGTCTGTGGGATGTGCTGTCATGATTTCTGTCATGAATTGTCAGCCTCAGAGAAGCACAGGAGAAAGAGAGGCACCATAACAGGGTAGAAAATGCAGTAATAAAGGGACCAGCAAGCCATTTAAGGGCAAATCAAAGCAGTTGCCTTTTTGAACATTGCTTGCCTTCAACAGCTAGAAATGTGCTCTGCCCTTGCGTCCTCCCGCAGTGAGGCTGTGATGTGAAGAGGCAAGACAGAAGGGAAGGAGTGGTGTTTCTATCGAGGCTGCTACCATCCATACTACTTGGAGGGTTAAGCTGTTCTGCATGGCTAAAAGTCCCTGCAGGTCCCAAAGGATCCCTCATCCTGCCCAGTGCATGTACTTGTGCCACTCATGCTGTGGCTTGCCAGGCCCTCCCTGGTGCTGTCTCTGAGCCAGTCCTCCATGAGGATTTCTCCTTGGAGCTTGCACCCCGAAATTACAATCTATGTTACGCATTGCTGATGGCCAATTTGGGAGCTGACAGCATCGTGCTCAGGTTCTATGGAGACCTAATCCTGAAACAAAAACTTCCCTGGAATGCTTGTCTCCATCAGGATTGTGATTTAAAATCCTGGTTTTGTTTAAATGACTGTTTTGGGAGGCATTGTGCTGCTGGAGGTGGCCTCAATAAGAGCTGGAGTGGCTTCCACCAGAATGTTCAATCAAGCAGATAGGCTGGCAAACTCATCCTAATTAATAGCAGGCCTTAGGCATCAGTCTGGCTGGATGCTTGTACTGTGCTGTCTGGAACGATGTCGGCACCTTGGGATACTTGTGTTTCTCCTGAGCAGAGCAGAGTCACTAGAGAGCGCCATGTATTTGCAGATTTTGACTTGGGAAGTGAGGATGTGGTTGCTCCCATAAGGGAGGATATGGGAGAGAACTGTTCTCAGGACCCAGCCTGGGCTTGCTGCTGTGCGCTGCTCAGGGAGACCTGTGCATGGAGAGGTAGTTTCCCTTTAGACGTGTAGATGCTGATGCAGTGTAGCTTTGCATTTCTTCCAGTGAGCTCTGTGTCTTTGGGGGAGAAAAGGCAGTTTTGCTGTCAGGAGGAAATCCCCTTACCTCATTGTTAAGAGGAGATGCATTTGAACCAGCAGACCTTCCCAGCCTTCTGTGCATACTCTCTATCAGTTTGTCTTGAGCATAGCAAACAAGAGAGGGTACCAAGAGGGGCCTGTCCATCAATCTCCCATCTTCAGGAAATTCTCAGAGCAGACTAGGGTGACATTTCTCAGGAGGTTCCCTTGAGGCAGCTTGGCAGGCAGATTGCCATCACTTTTGAGCGCCCACTTTCCAGTCCTTTCCCAGAAAACATTTGATTTTCAAGTACGTCAGTACCTAAACAGTGTTTAATAGTCTAGTGTGTTTGAATGGCTTTGTCATTTCTTTAAAAGCAGGCTGGAATCAAATTGTTTTGCTGTCTCTTTTCCCACTCCCCCCAATGGCATAGGCAGCATGTGGGCTCTACCCTTTTCTTCTTGGGAGGGTGGGAAGTTCAGGACCATTCCAACAGTGCTGAAGGATAATTGTCATTGCTGTTACACCACACACTGTCCTGTATCCTCTCTTATCACACA
This sequence comes from Psilopsiagon aymara, assembly GCA_024733675.1. NCBI lineage: Eukaryota > Metazoa > Chordata > Aves > Psittaciformes > Psittacidae > Psilopsiagon > Psilopsiagon aymara. The sequence continues at coordinate 28,236 of JANRGW010017435.1, read as the reverse complement.
AGGCCTCCTAAGCTCCTCTCTACACTAACTTGGTAGGGGAGCAGTGTACGTGGTATCATGCTCCTCTTAATCACTGATCATGCAATGGTAGTAACGGAACTTTTATTATAATGAGCTGGCTTTTTTTCCTCCCCAGTGTAATATTTCCTGCAGAAAAAAGGAGGCTTCACCAAAACCTGACTTATCTTCCAGAAGATGCCCATCTCCATATGTTCCTAATTAGTTCTTCAAAGAAAAACTTTGGAGGTGATAATTACATATACAGTATTCAAGGCCAGGTTGGACAGAGTCTTGGGTGGCATGGTTTAGTGTGAGGTGTCCCTGCCCATGGCAGAGGAGTTGGAACTTGATGATCTTAAGGTCCTTTCGAACCGTAACTATTCTATGATTTTATGATTTCAGAATTTTAAGTTTGCAATTTTTTCTCCTCCTTTTCTTGTGCTACTGAGTCTAAAAGGGTAAATGAAGTCTTGCAGTTGTTTTTCCTACCTCATCTATTTTATTGTTGTGTGGGTGTTTTATTATCTTGCCATTTCTGAAAACATTTCACATCGGGAAACCTCAAAAATAGCAAAAGATAAAGAAAATGGTAGAAAAGTAAAAAGTTGTAGCGAAGATGTTTGGGAGGAAATGTTTTTATTGTGGATGCCAGGAAGAGGAAAAATAAGAGGGAATACATTTTTTTTTTTCCTATCAAAATGTTTAATGGTGTAGATGTTTAGAAGTTTAGTTGAAGAAAATAAAAATCAGTTTTGGGCAGTTTTGAATGGATGCAATTTTTCCTGCCCTGTTTTGACCTCCCACAGTTCTTGACATCACTGCTAGTCCCCTCTGCTCAGTAGACTGTGTCAGGAGCATCCGGAAATAACAGATAAGAAAGAGCCTTGGGGCAATGGAGTTTGGAAGCAGCAGCCATGCTGGAGGGCAGGAGGCATCTGTGTGCTTTGGGAACTGTGTGGATGTGAGGAGCTGTTGCCTGCTCTGAGAAGCTCTTTTCCAGGGGAGCCTGTGCTTGTGTGCTTTGAAAACTGCCTCTCTCCTCTCCGTCAGGGGGAAGCACTCACCCAGCACAGGCCTAGGCTGGTATGTACCAGGAAGATGGTGTGCCATCCTCTGCCAGTGGGCAGAGGATTTCCAGCTGCAGAAATAACTTTCCAGGAAGTGCCTGATGAGATTTTATCTTTTGGTTTGGAGAATGTTGGTTCTATGCAAATCCTTGAGCACAGAAAGGAAAACAACCCTGGGTACAGTGCTTTTGAAATGAAGAGATATGAGCCCTAAGTGAGAAAAATGGGGCAAAACACTTGGGCCCAAAAATACATGAGAGTTCAATGAAGGTGTTGGAAGTAGCTTCAAAGATTCCTTCCCAATCCTCTGTGCTGTGGCTGGGACATTGGTGGGAAGCACGAAGGGTCTCTCTGAAGTCTCAGTGTCCTATTTAGTGCCCTGTGCTACCTGTTCAATACCAGCAAATAATTACTAATTAGACAGAAACACCCTCAGCCTTCACACTCAGCACCTGGATGCTCCTTTGCACTTACACATAGCAGGTAAAAGTGCAGATATGAATTGCAGTTATGTGCAGCAGATATAAATTGTGTCATCTGATCTCTTATATGCTTCATCCATTCTTTACCCTAAAAAGCTTTGGTAAGTGTTAGGTAGTTTTGATCAAATTTGGCCAAGGGGGAAAGGTCTGAAAAATACTTTTTATTTTCCTGAAAATCAGTGTTAGAGTGGGAGAGGCCAGTTGGAGTGTTGTCTCTAAGGCAGGGCAGCCCCATGTCTGGTCTCAGGAGGAGGTAGTTTCTGGGACCCTGCAGCTTCTAGCTTCTTTACCTAAGAAGTAGTAGTAGGAATAAAGACAGTATGAAGGAGTTGGAAGGTTTTGTGATGGGAATATTGCCAAACTGCAAATATTCTACAAATGTAATGGCAGGGGGAGTAAGGCATATAGCATATAAACCTCCAGAAACCAGATTTCATGGCTCTGCTGCTCAGAGAATGTGTTTACTGGGAATATTGGATTAAAACTTGATTTCTCCATCGACTATGATCAGTGTGTGCTGTGTTGTAAGTGGGCAGGGGGCTTTTGCTTGTGTTATGAATAGTTTCCTTACTCAGGATGGCATTACTCCAATCCTCAAGGTAATTTATATCTCAGGTAGGCATGCTGTAGTTTTACAAGGCTAAATATGGAGAAATGAGAGCCTGATGTGGGGCCATATGCTCTGTAAGCAGCAGCAGAGTTTATGAAGGGTGGTTCAATATTCTTTGTATTGTAGAAGCAAGCATAAGCTGATTTTTTTTTAATTGGATTTTGGGACAGCACAGCTGGCACAAAGCTTTGGCAGGAATTCAAATGCTGTTGCTTATTAACATAGCAAGTGATTATTTACAAGTCCGAGGTTTTTCTTTGCTGTTCAGTACTCTGACAGCCATAGACCTATGTAGCATGTTACAAACATGAGGTTTTTAGAGAAAATCAGCTGCTTGTTCTTACAACCCCTCTAGAACTAAAGTATTTTACCAAGCCTCTGGAAGGTACCTTGCAGAGCAGGAGAATTTTGCCGCAGCTTGCTACAGGTAATCTTGCATCTTCCTCAGCAAAGGACTTTGGGAAGCAAGAGATGGAGAGTATGTAAGTGCCCTTCTGGTCAGTGTAAAAGTAGCAAGTTGGAAATGAGTCACGCACATGACATCCATTTTTCTTCTCTTTGCTTAGAGAACTGGGAAAAAATGCATTTGACAAATGAGTTATTGCATCAACCCTTCAGCAAAAGAAAACCGTTTTGTGCAAGAAAAGAAGCATCCTTTCCCAGTTACTTTGTAGTTCTTATTTTAGTGTTTTGGGAATAATGGTCATTTGGGGATTTTTTTTCAAGTGTACTTTTATTTTTTTATTTATTTTAATTTAACAGAGAAGAAAGGAGGCAGCATATAGAGACACTAATTGCTTGTTCCTTCCCTGCTTCAAGATTGATGGTGGAAAAGGAAACCCAACAATCATCCTTAGTGCACATGGGCTTCACAGTATTTGGCATAAGGCAGCACACAAGATGAAAGTCTGTCTCTTGACAGCCAGCTTCGTACTGGCAGCCTTTACTCCAGGCAACAAATTAATCTACTCAACTGTGTTCTGCATAATTGTTGATACTGTCTTAATTGGTACCATACGTTTCTCCGTGTCGACATGTCCATCATGTTAATGTCTAGGGACTGTTTGTTTCCTGCCAACACGGGAACAGCACAGCCTGCTCCATCCTAACTGAACTACCTACAATGCCTTAGTAAGAAATTTGACTGTATGGCAAAGGAAAAATGTATAGCCATGTTGGGGCATGACTCAAAATTCATGGGGAGAAAAAGGGACTCCTGATTTCAGTAGCATTTGGAGATGAACCAGCTCTTTCAGGGCTCTCTAAAGGCAAACCAGTTCAGCTCAAGTCAAGTCTAAAAGCAAAGAGGCTTACTCTGCTCCCAGGAAATCTGTGGCAGGGGCTGGCAAACATTTTCCAAGCGTATCACAGTGGGGTGTCCAGGGCAAGGCAGCTGCAGAGCTAATTGACCCCAGCGCACTGGTGGCTTTGTGGATTGGGATTAGCATTTTCAATTGTGCCCAGTAATAAACTAGGAGCCAAGGCAGAGCATGGAGTGCTGCTCTCCCCCCAGCTCCTCTGTATTCTGTGGTAACAGGAGCAAGAAGATGTAGAGAGCTGGGTGCAGCCCAGGGTGAGGTGACTGTGCATGGGCATCAACAGTCAGCTCCTGAGAGGAAACGGCTGTCTCATGACCAGGCAAAGGCACCACAGATCCTTCCCTCCCTGGCAAGTCATGATGGACGTACTGTGAAGTGTTACTGGATGCAGTTGTCCCTGAAGAGTCAACCTCTAAGAACCCCAAATTAATCCCTAAATTAGAGGGCACTTCTGACCATCTGTATGGCTACTTCTACATCTCCTAAATAAGAAATACCACCGTTCCTTTGTTTCACCAAGGAGTTCCATGGTTATAGTCTTTAAAGCTTACAGGCAGTCAGAATCTATAGGATAGGCATCTTACTGAGGGCTATATGGAAAATGAATCTTTCTGCGTTCAGTGCATAAGGCACAAGCCAGCAAACAGTGATGACAATCAATGTTGAATAACTTTTTATTCAGTTAGTGTCACTCTGCTAAGCATCGAATTATCTGGGATGGAATAATGCTGTGTGATGATGAAATGTGAGGCTCTAGTACAAGGTAAATGTGCAGGGAGGGCAAGTAATGTTTGCGTAGGTGACCTCACTTTGGACACCTCTGGGTGCTAGGTTACTAGACTTTGCTTCTGCAATGAAATTGCTGTATTATTGCCTGTGCACATACACACACAAGTTCTCTCATTTCCTCTCTCCGCTCCTGTGGTTAATTGATATCAGTACTCTCATTTTATGTTCCATCATCTCTTGTTCAAGCTCTTGGCTGGCTTTAAGCAAAAATATTAATGTAGAAATGAGAGAACGAAGTTTTCTTCCCTATCCTTTTATAGAGCCATCAGTGAATATTTAAGCTACTGCCAGTGTATGGTTGAAAAGCTCATTTAAGAGAGCAGCAAACACATGGAATTATGTTTTGCAGAGGTCTTAAATTTTAGTGTTGACATTTGGGTCTGGAGAAGAGAAAATCAGGAGAGGGGAATAAGGAAGAACTTCTGCGTGGATTTTTTCAAGTGTAGCTAGAAACTGTACTGAGCCATGGTGTTTTATTTAAGAGTCCTGGCATTCTCAGAAACCTGTTTTTGCATGTGGAGTGCAGTGGCAGTATTGGTAATCAATACGGCAAGAAATGTCATTCTTTTGAAAGCTGTGGGCTGCCTTGCCCTTTGTGGTTCCCAGGAATTGGTACTGGGAAGTAAAAATAAAGAAAGAGCTACTTCAGCAGCCTGGTGTGGGAGACAGATGAAATGGCTGAACTGAAGGAAAATCTTTATGCAAAGTGAGACCTTCGAGCTATTTCTGTCATCTCTCTGTACCCCTCTAGTGTGCCAAAGTACATTCGCAGCGCTGAAAGTGCCCTGTCTGATGCAACTTCAAGCTCAGAACTGTGTAGTTCCACAGCTTCCATCCCAAATCCCTTCTGCCCTGAGAGCTCGCAGGATTTGGGTAAGAGCTGGATGACCTGCTTTCTTTCCTAAATGTCTTGAGGAGCCTTCCATCAGTTCAGTTACTGCAGATAGGTGTAGCCGAGAAATGCAGCATTTCCAGGTGGCAAAGGGAGGTGCAGGCTTCATGCACAGAGGGATTATAATCACTAAACTGTCCTAATAAAGGAAGCTGCCCAAGAGGTGATGTGAGTCCTCACACAGAAAGTGAGCAGCTTGTCTCCTGCCTTGGCCTTCCCTTGCTCCTGGGAGCAGGGAGGGTTTGACGCTGGTGCTGCTTGTGCAGAGGAACACCCTCCTTCCACAAGTGATGGCAAAGCAAGTGCAAATGGCTGGGAGTCTCAATCCCATGGCCTTGATCACCCATGCCTCCTGGGGACAGCCCATCAGGTGCATCCAGGTGGGTGCCACAAGACCTGCATGGTCAAGTGCTGCCTAAATGCCATTGAAGCATCACTTGGTGCTAAACTTGCTTTATTGCTGATGGAATTGGGTATAAACCAGTTCAAAATAGGGATCAAACTCAGGATCCTTGAGCTGCTGCTAGCAGGGTTGAAGTGTCTCTGAAGGGAAAAAGCCTTGTACATTCATGATTACTTTAAGACGTCTTCCCTAGTGATTCATTATAAGGGCAGTGTCTGGGGGGTGTTTTGGATTTCTGCACTTGTGTGCTTCAGCCTCTGAAGAAATCTCCTTAGTGAGGCTTTCTGGAGAGCTCCGAAACATTTCCCTGCACTTACTCTGTAGCAATAACCCTGTAAAGAATCCTCAAAGATGGGATTAAGTGTGTTTTGTCGGCACTTGAAGTGGAGATTACATCATCTTGTAATATATGTATATAAGATCAAGTCATAGCAGTCTTGCATTTCATAATGCATGTCACTGGGACAGAAACTTGAATGCTGCATTTGCTGATCAGATGCATAATACAGTGCTGCCTCTTTCCCCTACCACTTTAATTGCATGTGGTAGCATTTTTTAGGCCAGGAAGTTTATATTATCTTTGCCAATTGAATCCTTATTGAAGTTGAGTAAGGAATTGGAATTTGGATAGGATATTGTGTCCGATGTAGTTATGTGAGCATTTGGAAAGCTCAGTTGGAGACCTCAAATGACACTAAACTGGGCTGCCTGATGCTTCTAAATGAAATACTGCTTTTCACAGGAATTCACTTTAAAAATGTATTTCTATTGTAAGAACGTAAAATGGTGTTTTTCCATTCAGTTTAACCAAAATACCATTGTTTTCTCCATTCCTTCTATGTTTCTTATTAGTATTTTTTTTCTATTTTCTGGAGAAGGAAAAAGTCACAACAGATGTTATTCAAATGCTAGGGGCTTGTAGTTGTGCTTTTGATCAAGTTCAAACATTGCTTGTCCCCAAAAGGTGTCACTTTTGGAAGTGGGAAAGCTTTTCTGGGACTAGTACTGGCTGAGGGAGGAATGGTGTTGTTTCCTTATCATTTCTCATAGGCTGCAGTGCTGGATGCTGGAGCTCCTAGTGACCTGAATGCCTTCAACCCTGCCTGTCAGCTCCCATGTTGCCCTCCATAAACACCTTCAGCCAGTCCACTCTTGCTCAGTTTGTGAGGGGAACAGTTTCAGTCCAAGCCAGAACCCTTGTAAATCACATATTAAAAATGTTTTACAAGCCTGTGTGCTAAATGGGAAACATGCACACAGGGAGCATTGTTCACTTATGGCTGTAACTGAAGCCAGAAACAGCAAGAAAAAGGGGAGTGAGGCCATGTGGAAGCCCAAGAGAAATAGTCCCCAGCCAGGCAACTATACAACCATGGGCCCCTTCACAGGTTGCTGGCTGGTTGCTGTAGCTGTATTCAGCTCTCAGAAGCTTTTCTTAATTCAGACACATGAAAAGATGCCCCAAAAGCATGTAGGAGCCAGGCAAATTCAAATCCCTACTCAGTGAGCAAAGAGACTGCTGATGTTAACAAAGGGGAAAGGATCAGCTGCCCCTGATGCTTTGGGGCAAAGAAGGGTCCAGGTAAAGGGAGCCGAGGCTGCTGGAGCAGCAATGGGAAAATGCAGCCGGGAGCTGGAGAGATAAGATGGGCTGTTGCCCAGGTTGGAAGGATGGGTTTTTCATAGGGAGCAACGTATCAGTGCAAGCCCTGGAGTCAAGGGGAAAATCATAGCATCACAGGATAGTTTTGGCTGGAAGGGACGTTGAAGCTCATCTAGTCCAACCCCCCAACAATGAGCAGGGACATCTTCAACTAGATCAGGTTGCCCAGAGCCACATCCAGCCTGGCCTTGAATGTCTTCAGGGATGGTACACCCACGACCTCTCTGGGCAATCTGAACCAGTGTTTCACCACCCTCACTCGCTGTAAAAGATTCCTTTCTCACATCCAGCCTGAGTCTCCCTCTTTTAGTTTAAAACTATCACCCTTCGTCCTGTCACAACAGGCACTGCTACAATGTCCTCAGGACTTGCTCCAATGGCACGGTTTTGGACTTAAAGTGTGGGGATGGGTCTCCTGGCAGCTGCAGGCATCAAGGCCCTCTACAGCTGGAGACCTCGCACCCTGCATTTTAAATTAATCTGGTACAGGCATGAAGATGCTTGTGCTTTCATCTTGGCCCAGCCAAACCTTGTCTACCTGCTTTTTTTCAAGCATTCAGACAAGACCAGGGACTTGTTAAATGGGGAGAAACAACCTTACAGTTAACGTAATTATAGTGTTTATTTGAAGAAATAACATGAAGTGTTTTTAATATTCAGCTGTAAAAATGGCTGTAATATTTTAGATGGGCTTTTATCCATACACATGTCTTTCTTTTTTCCCCCAGGTTAAACTTGAACTTCATAAGCACTGATGGTACGAAAAGATACTAATTTAATAAACGTATCTAAAGAAATTAAGCTCATTAGGGTGCTGCCAAGTTTGTGCAGGGCTCACATCTCTTACCTCTTCTTTGGTGTTGTATCTAAGCTCTCATCCAAAAGTTTTTACACCTTGTTTAGCTTTCTTGGCCTCACTAAAGCTGCCTCCCAGTGCACAGTGCTCTCAGAACCGGCTGTGGGAGTTGAACGGGCGATCCCCATGCCAGAGGCTGTGCCTGGCTGGGGTGGTAACATATGAAAAGATAAGAAATGATAACATAAATGTAAGTTACGACTTCCAGAACTGATTTGAACATCATGTTGACAGAGAGAGAAGCGCAAGGGAGATCTAGGCTGCCTTTGCTTTGTTTTTGTCAGCTGATGGTGGTGCTGGCTGCCTGTGATCTTGCTGCAGAAGTGAGTTGTTGGCAAGTAGTGATTCTTCTGCTGTCCTGGTAGCTATCAGGTAGGGGCTGTACTTCACACCAGTGTCTTTATTAAGAGTTGTACTGGGAGAGGTAACCTGGGGACTCAGTGGTCACAGCTTGGGAACCTCAGCTTGGGATTTTCTTTGACTTTGTTTTATGAAGATGATTTTTGGGTTGTTAAATGGGTATTAAAGCCCTCCCATTTCCCAGGTGAGTGGAGGTCAGCAGAAGTAACCTGCACAACCAGGCTGGGGACGCTGGGCCGTTTGACATTAAACTGCTGCTCTCCAATGTCTGTACTGCTGGGGCTGGGAGGGTGATCAGAAAGCTGACTTTGTGGATCTAAACCAACCATATTTCCTCCTTCATCCCATTCAGGGCTCAGCTGTTAGAGGCTGGCGTGCATGCAGGATGAGAGATCTTGTCTGGTGAGGGTTGTGCAAGGCAAACAGAAGTGATCCATCAGAGTTGGATTCCCTTGGCTCAGTGCAGGCAAAAGCCACCCTAATGGTGGCCACAGAGGAATCACCTTTTCGGTAGGCCATACATCTGCAGCTTCTGTGCCAGGGATTTGAACTGTCGGCAAAGACTCGTGGTGTCTTTGCTTTGTGAGCACCAAATTTCAGTCTGTTATGTGGACTTCTAGATTTGACAAGATGTAGCAGATCTTTAAAGTAACTTGGAGCCCAGTTCAAACCAATTCCTAGGTCCAGTCACATTTTTCCTAGGTGTCACTTGGCTGGAGGCTTGGTCAGCCAGTACAGTGGATCTGGCATCTGTTACAGTCAATGTCAGTATGCTGATACAGAAGGTAGGCAAGAAAAGAGTAACAAATACCTTGTTCAGAAATGCCCTTTTGGGTTAACTAAGGAATGATAGGATAATAAGAGGCTTGTGGGAGTCTCTCATGTGCATGGTCTAACCCCTGCTCAACACAGGTCCAGTGGGGTCAAGTTGCTCAGGGCCATGTGTTGTTGAAGTTTGACTATCTCCAAGAACAGGGGTCCCACTGCCTCTCTGCACCCCATTCCAATGTTTGACCACCCTCATGGTGAAAACACTTATATCCAAGTGAATTTTCCCATTTTCCATCTGGTTCAGATTTGCATCTTGTCCTTTCCCTGCACACCTCTGAGAGAAGCCTGGCTGCATCTCCATTGTAGCCCTCCACCAGGATGGAGTGACCTGGGCACTTGGCTGGCTTCTCAAAGGCAAGACGAGATGAGTGAGTAGCTTTGTAAAGCCAGTCTGTATTCCGTGCATGAGGAGGGTGAGGTCATGCTGATAGAGACGGTACTTCGTATTGGAGAGTTCATTATTAATTGTGTTATCTAGACCTTAATGCCCTCTTAATGTACCAAACAACTGCTGTTGAGCAATGCAAAGCACTATGTCTGCATAAAAGAATACCTCTGGGTTCTGTCTTTCCTTAAATTTGTTCTGCTGCTTGCGCACAGCATTCCTTTCCACTTAGCCGTCCTCCGAGGATTTTAAGCAAGCTAGGCCATAAAAATATTTACATTTTTCTATAGCACTTGCTCTGTACACAGTCAAACAAGACATGGCTAAGGAGTGTTGGGGCTTGGATTCAGTGGGAGCTTGCCATCTGAAGCTGCAGCAGGGGCTTTGCCTGTTGCCATCCCTGCAATGAGGAGACCTTCTCTGAATGTCTCTGTTGCAATGAAACTTCTTTGCATACCCCAGAAAGAGGCAGTGTGTTGAAACTGCATATCTTGACATAATTCCAAACAGCAGATTGTTAATGTTATTTTACTCATAGGAATAGCTCTTTGTTTTAAAGACAGATGTGGTGTTTGTTCAAGACATATTTGACACAGTTAAAGCCCAATATGTAGCAAGGAGATTATAGTAGATGCCCTTACCACTGCTTCAGGCTCTTAGGACAGTGTTAGAGGTGTCTTCTCTCCTGAGTCAGTCTTGATCCTTCACCCACTCCCCTGCGTGCTGCTTACAACAGCTTTATGATTGGTGGTGCAGAATCTGGCCTCTAGGGCTTATCTTGAAGAGCAAAGGTTTGTGGCTCCTATGTGCATGTCTGTTATTCCCTGCTCTTTGTACCCCAGTTGTGGAGTAATTGTGGCAGACAGGGGAAAAGTGAGCTTGATCATAGAGTCATAGAACAGTTAGGGTTGGAAAGGACCTTAAGACCACCCGGTTCCAACCCCCATGCCATAGGCAGGAACACCTCCCACTAAACCATGCCACCCAAGGCTATGTCCAACCTGGCCTTGGACACTGCCAGCGATGAAACATTCACAACT
>JANRGW010017433.1:0-48803 GCA_024733675.1 Psilopsiagon aymara | reverse complement strand
GCTGCTATGAGGTCTCCACACAGCCTTCTCTTCTCCAGGCTGAACAGCCCCAACTTTCTCATCCTATCTTCATACGGCAGGTGCTCCAGTCCCCTGATCATCCTCATGTCCCTCCTCTGGACTTTTTCCAACAGTTCCATGTCATTTGTATTTTGAGGACACCAGAACTGCACACAATACTCCATGTGAGGTCTCACAAATGAATGAATTTATAGAAAAAGAAAGATATTCTTTGCAGGTTTGCTACAGGAGGGAGAACACTATTCCCAGTACTGACGCTTAATAACGTCTTTAGTTCTCTAACTTTACCATCAAATTAGGTCAATAACCTTAATACTTACATTAATGAGCAGTCAATGCCTGTATTTTCCATGAATACATCAAAGATTTAAAAAAAGTATGAACATAATTAATGGCAATTCAGGTATTGTTGAAATTGTCAGAAATTGCTGAAAAAGTCAGAAATATAACTTGTCTGCTATCCCTAAATCCAATCTGTACTTTGCAGACATGTACCCGCTTTTACTCACCTTTATTCTTTCCATTTTAAAATAGTCATATTATTAACATTTCTTATTAAAATTCAGGATGAACAAATTAAATGATGTGTAGGCTGTCAGAGCTTAAAAAAAAAACAACCATGCAGAACAAACAGATGGAAACACTAAGGATTTGGAAGGAAAATTTCATACATGAAAATTTCAAATTTAACCATCTGATTTTTATGCATACATATTATACTGTTTATTTTCTTTTCTTTTTAAGGTCTTTACATGGCAATGATATTTCTGTTGTTCCTGAAGGAGCTTTTAATGATCTTTCAGCATTATCACACTTGTGAGTATTCATATTTTTTGTAATGTTTAGCAAGTTTCATGTACTTGAAGATAGACAAAATGCAAAGGACTGCCCTGGAACAAGCTCATGCATTAGTACAGCCTGGGGCCTGGCCAGAGAGGTAGCAGCTCAGGAGGAAAATTCTGGGCCTCCTGGTGGGCAGCAAACTGAACATGTCTGCTGTGTGCCATTATGGCAGTGAAAGCTGAAGATTCCCCGGGCTGAATTAGAAAGAAAGCCAAGTGGTTGAGCATAGTGGTCACTCCCTTCTGCTTGGCCCTCCTATGGCTACATCTGGAATATGTATTCAGTTTTCCAAGTACAACAAAGTAAACGTGTATGAACCAGAGCAAATCCAGGTCAGGAGCAAGCAAGGTTGGAAGGTGGCTGGGTGAGCTGAGCTGTGGCAAGATGCCAAGGAGGGACCCAATAGTCTTTAAGGCACTAGGTAGATTACAGCAATGATGGAGACAGATTTTTCTCAGACATTCACAGTGAAGAATAGGAGTCAACAGTCACAAGCAGCAACAAGGGAGGTTTGACTGAACATAAAGAAAAATTCTTCACTGTGAGGGTGGCTCAGCTTTGGAGCAGTTTGCCCAAAGGAGCAGAAGAATCTCCATCCCTGGAGATTTTACGAGCACAGCTGAACACAGCCCTGAGCAACTTTGAAGTGAGACCTCATTTGCACAGGAGGTGAGATTAGATGACGTCCAGAGTGCACTAAATTATTCTATAGTTCTGTCTTGGTGTCTGTTAAATTGACATTAAATACGTGGACATCTGCTTTCAGAACACAACTTTAGGCAATACTTGTCCTGATTTTAATTTTCAATGGAAAACTTAGATTAGAAAAATTTACCTATCTGTAAACCTCGTTGTGTTTATGAATAGTTATTAAATCCTTGCTTGCAATTGAGTAGTTGAATAGTGCCTTTATATATAGCTGGGGTTTATGTTTCTGAACAGCTGCAGTTGTTAAAAACTTAATTATCTGTTTCTAGTTTAGTATTGGACATTTACATTTAATTTACCATTTCTCAGAAACTTAATGATACTGATTAAACTTTAAGTAATTGATAATTTATTCAAATGTGGCTGTTAAACTAGCTTATCTGCATGAAATATCAGTAAAACTTACATAGAATTTATTGTTGCTAAATTTTTTTTTTTTCCCAAAGTCTACTAATTATGCTTGCTAACATTTTGATTTTAGCAGAGTAATTATGTTATCTGTTCAGGCTGACATTCACTCTTGCATATATGGAGCGGACAAATTTCTGGTGTTTCTCTTTGCATGGGAAGCTCCCTATCACTAGCTCTGATTTTTGTTACTGCTCTGACTTAAGCCTGACTGAACAAGTATGTATGGTCTTTTTATGTTCAGGTGGAAGTAGGTAGCACTAATTGAGAGAAGTGGCAAAAGAGAGTGTTTCAGCAGTGGTAGTTTCTGCTGCCTTTGCCTGCCGAAGATTTTCTTCTATCACTGGAAGACCCATTGATCCAAAGTCATGGAAAAATTTAAATAAAAGTACTGAAGCATGTGGAGAAGGATAATGTTCCAATACTGCCATTTGACAGTATGTGCACATATCAAGATTATCTGTTGAAAGTTACATGATTATTGTATTTCTTAAAAGCAATCTGAATAAAACTTTATAGAAAAGCACAATGCTTCTATCCTCCAAATTTACACATCATTATCAGTTTTAAGAGTATAGTTTCTAGCAGAGAAAATAGATGTTTTAAAAGCCTTTACATGATTCTCAAAATCTCTAGCTAGATTATTTTTAATTTAAAAAAAGTATTTATTTAAAAAAGTTGATTTGCATTCATAATGAGGCAATTCTTATGTAACTACCACAAAGCTAGGATAATGTAGTTTTATTTACTTACACAGCAGAGAGCTCTTACAGAATTCTGCACGTAGCTGTGAGTTCAGTGGGAGAGCTCCAAAGAGGAAATAATTAAATCAAATTTGGAAGCCTAGAAACAGATGGTTTGCACCAGCCTGGGAGCTGTAAACTGAAAAGAAAAAATATCAGGGTGGAACTCTGTGGGGTTGCCTTGGCCGCTTTGGAAGAAATACTTTATTCTTGCTAACTTAATTTCCCAGTATCAGTTTCATTCTGCTTATGCAGATCTTGGCCATTAAATAGTAACAGTGAAACAGAGCTGGTTAGTATTAGCTGTCCAAAGTTCACACATAATGCAGCTAAGAATAGCTAGGTTTCTGGACCAAGTTTACTGCTAAAACTATCACTTCTTGATTTAGAACCCAAATCCAGACACTTCATGCTCTTATGGTCCATTTCATTGATGGAGGGCAGATTTGCGGTTTGAAAGGTTTTTTTCGAAACCTATTTTCTGGCTTCTCTTTTTAAAAGCAGCCATTTAAAACTTTATTACCTTTTTATTTGTCTGTTTTCCACAGGGCTATTGGAGCAAATCCTCTTTATTGTGACTGTAACATGCAGTGGCTATCTGACTGGGTCAAATCGGAATACAAAGAGCCTGGTATCGCACGTTGTGCTGGTCCTGGAGAAATGGCAGATAAACTTCTTCTCACAACTCCTTCTAAAAAATTCACTTGCCAAGGTACTGTTGTACTGTTTCTCTTCGAAGTGTACATTTTAGATTTTTACAAATAGTTGAGCTGTGAAACAGAGTCCTGTGTGCTCTAAATGCAGTTACTATAGCATTTTCACTAACAATTGTCATAATTCTTCCTCATATTTAGGGATGTAGCCATTGGTTCCATTCAGGAACTCTACTTATTTTAAATACTTCAATGCCTATTTATTTTTAAATAGGTAAAGTAAAAAAAAAGTAAAAAGTAAAGTAAAAAAAAGTAAAGTAAAGAGTAAAGAGTAAAAGAGTCTTTGGACTATCAGCACAGTATTTCTCAGTACACACATGTACACAGGTACTTGGTACGGTCTCAGTTATGAACTACAGTTTAAACATCTATACATTTATACTTCCCTTAGCCAAAGAATGTCCTTTTCCTTCAGTCTGTTTACAATAAAAACTGTAAATACATCCATAATCGTTTCTGTCTGCAATTAATTGTACCAATGCGTCCATAGTACTTCCTCTGGTATTTCAGAAGAAAGTATAAAAGACACCCAAAAAAAACCTGTGGATAAAAGGACGTGATACTACTATACAGGTCTCAGTCTAAAATGTTTCAGAGGTTTCTCAGGGTTTGGACAAAGAGTATTTATCTCCAAGTCTGTGCCAATGGTGCTGGCATTTATATCACAACTTATAGTGTTGTCTGTGAATTCCTAGGTTCTCTTTCTGAACCTTACTTAGAAGAGTACCTTTTTTACTCACGTGGAGTAAGAACTTGCTTTGATTTATTGTTTAATCTTCTATTCCATCCATTTCTCCCTTCTTAGATATTTTGAAAACACAGAAAAATTCTGCTGAGGCTTCATTTTTCATGGTCCTGATTTAGAAAAATTGAAATTCACAATTGAAAAAGAAACAACAAAAACCAAACAAGCAAATACTAAATAAACTGAATTTATGTGTGCTTATAGTTGTAAGTCATTACTAAGTGAATAGTGATTTCTGAGGCATCAGATGAATATGATCGTAAGTCTTGTAGAAGTAATTTATTCTCCCAGTCTAGGTACTCTTTAAGCTATTTTAACTTACACATCTGTTAATGTATCTTAAAAAGTGAGCTTAATCCCTTAGTAATTTCTTCCTTAAAAAAATAATTGGAACTTTCTTGGAGGTTGTCTCATCTAAAGTTGTTCCTTACTGCATATTCATCCTATTCAGTCTTCTCTCCTTTGGCTTTCTGTCAGAAACCATTTTTCTAAACAAAAACCACTGAAACCCATTTTGTTGCTTGTGATGCCAATGAATTTTGTCTCCCACCCAAGACCTTCTTGCAGTTTTTCAAAAGTACATCTCTGAGGTTATGCCAAAGTTCATTACATATGGCACTCATCTGTTGCAAAGTCTCTTAGTCTCATTTTAGATAAAACATTTGCTGGACAATCTGTTCTTTTTTGCTGCAAGCATCCACTGAAGGTTACTGCAGATATGGTCTTATTGCACACTGTTGTAGAGATATAAGTGAAAGAATGTTTGCATGAACATGTGGGTCCTGCTTGGTTATTTTCTAGCTCTGTCAGTTTCAAACACTGTATCACCCCTGTCTACAGCGTTTGTCATGTCTTTGCCAGACAATCCAGAAAGTATATCTTACTCCCTCTTATCCACCAGAAAATATCATTTATATTATTTTGCAGGGTAAGAACTGTATTTGTTTCACTTCCAAGTGTGGATATCCGGTATTATGGATACCTTTGCGAGAAAATCATTTTCTTGCCACTGCCCTGTGAAGATGCTCATAATTACAGATTACAAATCAGTAGCTTTTCAATGACATGATGGCCCTGTAAGACATTATGTGTCTGTTTCTCAAAGAAAAGTAATTTTATCTTTTGCTTAAAAATGAACTGTTGAATAGAAATTCGGAAGATGCTATATTCCTATTAGAACCAAAATTTTATACTATGTTGGAGAGGACTCTTTGGAATATCTGTCGATGGTCAACTATAGTGTATATATTTACAGGAAGAGAGTATTCATTTCCTCTTATCAGTATCTCTTGATTCAGCTGAAACTGAAATGGGTGCTTGAATTTTATTTACGTAATAAATAGTTCCCAGTGAAAATGAGCATTTTAAAATTAAGTCTCGTCTCAGTCCTACAGCCCCATCAAATCATTGTACCTTGCTAATTTTATGAGTTCTTTTACTTCAGGAATCATCCATTAGTATTTTCTTCTTTCTGTTGTTTTTCTACCTTTATGGGTGGTTTTCCCCTTTTTTATGTGGCCTCTAACAGATTCTCAATCTTTTACCTCTTTATCATCCATGCCCTCCCTCTAGAGATTCCAGGGTCTTGTGGTTTTCTGATACCAGGTAAGGTTATAAGTGGACCTGGAATGGGTGATCTGATCAGACCTTCTGACCTTCCTTTTGTGTACGTCAAGCAATCCTCTTTCCTGAGACATGCATGTTTACTGTTTGTTTTTCCCTTTGATGAATTTTGAGCTGAGTCTTCATGATAAATCATTTTACATGTTGTGTGAACAGTTTTCTTATTTTAAAAGCCTGGGTTTGAGTTCTGAAAATTGTCTGACTGAAATGATTGTTGCCACTGTATTGTACTAAAATTGCTGATTTCATTAGCAGCTTTAGTGTAAGTGAATCAGTGTAGATCCTGATTTTGAGGCCAAATGCAAGAGAGAATAGGAGTAATAAAATCTGAGAGCTGAAAGATTTTCTTGCAAGTTTTCTGTAGAAAGAATCATAGAATCATAGAATAATTAGGGTTGGAAAGGGCCTTAAGATCATCTAGTTCCAACTCCCCTGCCATGGGCAGGGACATCTCCCACTAAACCGTGCCTCCAAGGCTATGTCCAACCCCCCCTGAACACCGCCAGCGATGGAGCTTTCACAGCTTCCCTGAGCAACCCATTCCAGTGCCTCACCACCCTTACTGTAAAGAATTTCTTCCTCATATCCAATCTAAACTTCCCCTGTTTAAGCTAATCTGTTTCAGAAAACAATATTAGATACTGAATGTTTTTTAATTCATGACAAATATTCAAGGTTTTATTACATGGAAAGTAGCAAAGAGGACATGATGCTCAGAATAGTTGGGGCAAGAAGCACTGACTTCCATGCTGCAGCACAGTGCTTCCATTTTTTTTGTTTTTTAAATATGTGGCACTTGCACTTATTTTTTTTTCACAGAACCTCTTAATGTATTCTAGAAATAATCAGCAGTACTCTAGCGTACACAGGCAGGACTTTCTAGATTTTAATTCTATGCTGTATGTTTCAACTCTCCTACCTCTGCTGTTTGCTGGTTTAACACAAATTTTAATCAGGTACAAATTTTTCTTGCAAAATAGGGTAATGGAGACAAGAATAATAAGTGTTCCCTACAGATTGTGGCTTTGGCAGTAAGCAACTTATCACAATGTTCATCCCTCTGGATTTGCTTGTAAGCTGTGACACAGAAGGATACCAGCAACTGCAGATTCAAAAATAAATACATAACCAAATAAATAAATACTCAAGCTCTCCTTGTTTAACAACTCTTGCTGAATTAATATAATCATGGCTTCCTTTCATGCCCCTTCCTTTACGATGATTTATCTGAGATTATTTTTGCAAAAGACAAATAAAAAAAGAAAATATATCCAAGTTTAAAACCCCCAAAAGACCTATATCTCAGTAAAAGTACCTGTTAGCTCAGAAAACTTTGCAGTCTGTCTCATTTTGAGTAAAGCCTGTTAAGGAGCAATTGTGCAATTTTACCAGTAGGTCTCATTTGACTCTGTGCCTAGTTAGAAGAAATCACTGATTATTCCTTGAAATATACAAATCACATGTGGATAGCTGAAGTTTTTTTCATAGGTGAAATCTGAAATCAAGCTGGAGGCAGTAATGTTATCAGGCAATAGGGCTGGAGATAACAGAGAATGTATGATCATTCCCTTAATAGGCTTTTGGCCAAGTCACCTACTTTCTCTTAGAGATACCAAACTTTTTTCTATCACAAGGTGTACGAAAAAGAGACATTACTTATACACAGGTGATTTCTAATTTTTAACAAATAACCAGTGATTTTTTTTGGTCATTTGACAAAAACAGTATAAAATTTGATGGTGCCTAACTTGAAAATTCACCATGAAAAGACTGTATTAAAATTGCAAAACAACAGAAAGTTAATTAAATATCTAAAAAATGTTTATATATGAGGATAAGATTTATGTAGGCCAAAGCTCTAAGTCTGGCTTCTAAAACTAAAGATTTTGTCAATGTTAATTTCTGAATTCTGTCATTATAATCACTAATATAAAAACTAGACTGCAAGCATGGATTGCAGCCTTCATTTGCACATAGGTTCATGATACAGTCTGCATTTTTTGTGGGCTTAGCTAATGCACTAATGGACAGGACTGTGGCTGACTCCATAAGGGGACAAGGCAAAATATAGAGCTACATAACTTGAACAATGTAATATACATTAGAGTTCACAGATCTTCAACCAATTTACAAATAATTTTACTAGTTCATTTTGCAATCTCGGACCCTGCAAATAAAAGGTAAATTAAAAGAAAAATACATTTAAAATAGTGTTTCCAGTAGCACCATTAGGGAAGGACTGCAAACTGTGATAGGTCTTTTTCTCACAGGCAATTTTTACCCCTAAAGAGGTTAAAGCTGAATCCGATT
This sequence comes from Psilopsiagon aymara, assembly GCA_024733675.1. NCBI lineage: Eukaryota > Metazoa > Chordata > Aves > Psittaciformes > Psittacidae > Psilopsiagon > Psilopsiagon aymara. The sequence goes on along the minus strand of JANRGW010017433.1, from coordinate 40,689 downwards.
CATCATTTTGTTAATATAAAGGAAAGGTAATCATTATGGAAGAGAACTCTACAGATTTCAGAGGATGGGAACCTTGGGATAAGCTTTATTTTCTTCTTTAAAGGATAATTAAACTAAGAATCCCATTCAAATTTAGTTGGTCATCTCAAAGGTATTAAGGGCAGTCCAGCATTTTATCAGTATGGAAACACCACAAAGTCTAAAACTTAAATTTCATTTTAAATTTAAAGCAACATGGCAAGTATATCCTAGCAAATATAAATCATTGTGCGTTTCTGACTATTAAATTTGTATTTTTAAGGGCCTGTGGATGTTAATATTCTTGCTAAGTGTAACCCCTGTTTATCAAATCCATGTAAAAATGATGGAACCTGCAACAATGATCCAGTCGACTTCTATAGATGTACTTGCCCATATGGTTTCAAGGTAGGTACTGAATGAAGAGGAAAAAGCTTACTGAAATGTAAGCTTCTTCTTAACAACCTTTGAATTTTATTTAGTTCCCTTCCAATAGTGTGTGTATGTTCTTCTTAAATTATAACCATTTTTCCTTGCATAGGGTCAAGACTGTGACATTCCTATTCACGCTTGCATTAGTAACCCATGCCACCACGGCGGAACTTGTCATTTGAAAGAAGGAGAAAAAGATGGTTTCTGGTAGGTTGCTTTTAATTGTAATAACAGGATGTAAAACCAAGGAGTTTTATGTGCCGAAATAATTTCAGTGTTAATATTCAGGTTCTCTGTGTTTGCTGGTCAGTGCACCACACAGGCAGATTTTTAGTGCTTCTGAAGTTTTCAGAACATGTTGCTGTCCTTGGAAAGCTTCTAAAGCTCTGCAACTGTTAAAAACAATAACAAATGATTGTGATTAGTGGAGGCATATCAGGTCAAGACAACACAGTATTGACTCCATTATGCTAATTAATAGCTTGCTAGATCCCTGCTGAAAAAATCTCACAACTCATCTGTTGTTGTGTGTATTACTTCAAGAGACAGCATGTAAATGATAAAATGTAAATCCCAGTGAAACAGAAAATTAATGATTCATTTGAAACTCACTATGCCAGCAGATAAACATGCTGTGAGCATTTTTAATCTTGAGTTATTTAATCACACAGTACAATTACTCCAGATGTACTTCATTAATTATGAAATAAAGTTCTTCTGCATTCTTATGTGAAATTATTAGTCATTTAATAATCTACACCTCAAGCTTTTTAGAAATGATACTTCAAAAGATGCAATTCATTATCCTGCAATTCATTATGTTGTTATTCTTATTTTTAACCCAAATTCTGCCAAAAGATTACTTGTCTATTAAAACTTAAGTGTATACATCTGAATACTGTGCTTCTAGAATTTAAATTGACATAGTCATGTCTCAGAATTTGACCTTTTCTATTTGTTTTTTAAAGCACTTTATTTTGAAAATCAAAGCAGTCTTATAATAAAAGCTGCAGAAATTATATAGTGCATTTTATATGAAAATATATGTGTAGTCATGTTTCATAGATCTTTTACATTTGCTATCTTGATGTGTTTTTTTGTATAGACATACTTAAAAAGAAAAAATAATTACCACTTTGAAGTTTCATACAGGCTTTGTTTTTATATATTCATTCATATATTGTGCATAGGACATTAAACCAAGATTTAGATTGGTGCACTTAACTGAATGATGTTGAAATGCTACTATTACATACAAATCCCTGATTCCATAATCTTTTCCATGTGTTTAAAAAAGCAAAAGTATCACTTTCTGTAAGAAGTGAAATCTAACCTTATAATATAAAGGTAGCATGCTTTTCTAAAGGACTGTTCAGTGATTTTAAGAAGCTCCTTAAGCTAAAGATCAAGACATGAATTTAGAAGCCTATTTTCTGTAATTTAAAATAAGAAATTTATTTTGGTAGTATTTGCTATTTTTTTTTTTTTTTTTTTTTTACATTTTATCAGCCGTGTTCCTTTATGGGGTAATGGTTATGAATTATTGTACCTATTGATTGCAAAACTTCTTGCCTGGGCTTCCCAGCTAAAATGTCAGTGCTGTTAGTTTTGGTTTTGTATTACAGGTGCACTTGTGCAGATGGATTCGAAGGTGAAAACTGTGAAGTAAATGTTGATGACTGTGAAGACAATGACTGTGAAAATAATTCTACTTGCGTGGATGGAATAAATAACTATACTTGCCTTTGTCCACCAGAATATACAGGTAGGATTATAACAGAAAGTACAAGAGATTCAGGAATTCCTAGAAAAACAATAATACTTTTCAGTTTGTAGGTGAAATAGTATCTACTCTATAGTTGGCTAAAAGCCAGGTTTACGTCCATACTTTTCTCCTATATGGCTTGTAGTCAAAACGAGACTGAATGGCCACTCATTAATTCCTGTGTTACTTTTGAAATTACACAATTTTGATTCTATGTGTGTCCCTCCCTACTGTTTATCTAACCCAGACATCCCAGTGAAGAACCTCTGTAAGTGTAGAAATATGAAAAATATTCTACTTTAATCTTGTATACAGAAAAGGGTGTGTCTGTGCCACTAGGGAGCTGAATTTGACACCCCTGGGTGTTGTCCTGTCCTCTATTAGAAACATTAATGCAGAGTGTGATGCTTTCTCTTCTATCACAGAGAGAAGCCAAACACAAAAAAAACAACTCATCTAATGCGTCTAATTATTTGTTTCTACCACTTGACAGACAAGCCAAAGCATTTCCCTATTTTTGAGACAGAGGGTCTCTTGCTTGCCATTATCATCTCTGTGGGAATGGAGGATAGTTAGAGCATCGACACTGGAGAATAAATAGGATCTATTGTTTACATTGATCTGTTTTGTAGTTTTTCTAACTAGACAGATCTATTTTCTGACAGCTAGTTGACCACTAGGAGAACACAGAGTTTAAATTCATAAAACCATGACTTGAAATGTTTGAAAATGGAAATATAAAATACATCATCTCTTGGAAATTAACTCTACTCAGCAATCCTATATCTTGATTTCAATCAGCAATCATATTTGAGCTCTGGAAAGCTGTGAAGAGGGGTAAACTTCATAATTAATTTCATTTATTGAAAACACAGCTAACTCCTGTTTAATCCAAGGTTTTCCCACCATTAGTTCTACAACCTATTGGGTTGCTCAGATGTTTTAGGGCATTCAGACATAAAGTCAATTTTTAAATCTCGGAAACCCATACAGAGTGAAGATGATAGAACACAAGTATAAGAAATGCAACTTCATAATCTAACATATGTATTCATCCAGTACAAATGATAGGTAAACATTTGGTAGAAATTCCTCCATGCAGAATGAGCTACAATATGTATTGCAATAGAGGTTAAAAGTATAAGTAATCAGAATAAGGTATGTAATTATAAGTGGATGATCCACATCTGGAAGAACAGACATAATCTGCTTAGACAAAAAACTGGTTTGCTTGATACCTTCATACCTAAGAGTAATTGACAATCCAAGCTTTAGACAATAACAGGGAACAGCATCAATGAGACAGGTGTTTGCTGTTTCTCTGACAACAACTATTTCAGGTGTATGTCAGCCAAGCTTCACCTCCCCTGGGATCAATCGCCAGCTCCTTTAAAAATGGGATGAGTTATGCACTAGGCTGGAAGAATGCAGATCAAAATCACATCAATCTAGTATTCCTGTTCAGTGGCTTCATGCTAAAAGGTTTCATATACCCATTGGGCATTAAACAATTGATTTTCAAGTGCATTCCTCCTCTGCAGCTTTGCAGGTACTTTTGCCTGTGCTCATTTCTTCATTTTCGACATTGCTGTGAGTGCACGTAACTGCTAAAGTCAATGGCTTGCTATATTCACAGTACGCCATGGGAAAGACTGTTTTGTATTAAATATCCATGGAATGGATGTAAAGGCTTATTTACATGTGCTAGGCTAAAACTTTGATGAAGTCTGCCTGTTGCATTTCTGTAATATTGTAATCAAAATGTAAGTTTTATAATCATAATTGTGCAGCAATTGTAGCATTTCTCCACACATCCACATGGTTAGAGGGAAAAGGAGAATAAGCACTGGTAACATTTTTGACATTTGTACTGTAGTTGTACTTTCTTAGTCAAAACACAAGGATATGTATTTTTTTAACTTGATTAATAATTGTGCATAATTCTAAAAGGAAAATACTATGGGTTTACATGGCAAGTGGGTTTTTTTAACTGTAGTTCTTTTGGAAAGAAATATTTGCTTTTACAGATGCAATGACTGCTCATAGTTTCTACAGAAGTCAGTAGGTCATGTGAGTAGCTAAGAATCTTCTCACCAGCTGTAAAATAAATCAATCTACCTGTAATCAGTAAGTTTAACTGTGCTGCTTTTTGAAAAATGTGGAGAATTTACACAATCTCAACAGATTTTTTTCAGCACCTTGCCAAAACAAAGACGGGTGTTTTTTTTAAACGTACAACACCAAGAGCCTCAATTCATTTTGCAGACGAGTTGGGCAAAAATTGTAGCAAAAGTTCAGTTTTTTCATTCCACAGGATACAATACGGAGTTCTACAGTCTGGCAGCATATGAGGATAGGACACAATGCATGAGATCCTAAGTAATTTTTGAGATTTATTATAAGGAGAAAATATAAATCATTGAGCTATTTAAAGGATCTTCACGTCCATCATCCTTGAACTTGTGTAATAATTAAATGACTTTCAGTGTTAAGAATTTGCCTGACAGTAGTCTGGACACATCAGTACCTCGAAATGGTAGTGTTCAGAATATAAAGTAACCTTAGAGTTGCCTCAAGTGTGCATGAGGTATCAAATTTTTTATAGGATTTTTTTAGTTTTTCTCATCTGGCTTATAGCCTGATTGGAAAAATAAACAACGGAATCACTGTTCAGTATGAATACAGTGAATTTCTTGAGGAACATTGTAACCACCTGGATTTTGGTGTCTGTTCTAACAGGTTAAAATCTGATATGCATATTGCTAACGAGTTTTTTTTATGAAAGGTATTTTTCACTAAATGGATTCATGTACTAGCTGGGCAAAAGTCAGTTAACAAACAGAAAAACAAGCTATATTTTCAGCAAGTAAAATCAGTTTTTAAAAGCAAGCAATTTATAAAGCTTATTATGATGGTGCTTAATAATTGAGAATTAATCCATGTTTCTCTGCCTCATTTAAATTTTAGAACTATCTCCACAGTTACAGGTGGAAAGACAAAGAAATTATATTTGCACTATATACTGTGAGCTTTCTTAAGATCGCAGACTGCAACTGTGAAACAACAGTAAGCAAATGGAATCAGCAGACACTCAGGGTGTCTGATGAAACCTTGAGAAATGAAAATACCTCACTATGTCCTGCACTCTTTAACTCTGCTATTCTCTTAATATTGTCATCTCCTTTATTTTAATCTCTGTCTAGTAAACTTCAGGTCATTTTATGTACATTCCATTGATTCAGATGGTCATTTCTCTTGCCCATTTCCATGAGTCATTAAATCATTTATCTAACTGATCCAGAAGTAAAACCTTTCTTATGCCACCAATGGCATGTACTTCTTACCTTTTCTGTTTGTTTTGCTCTGCTGTAGGTGAGACTCTGAAGCTTGCTTCATTTTGCTATATCAACCTCTCTGCTGCTATAGTTGTGCATTAGCTTAATGTGCTATGCTGTTGTATTACAATGTAAAAAGTCTCTTGTCTCTTCTGTCTTTGTCACTGCAAGCTGCTAATCTGAATGAAGTGGAAAAAGGTCAGTTGTCTTTTAAGCCTATTTTCACTTACTTTGGTTTCTCAGTTTCCTTTCCTTAAAGGTGCATGGATTTCAGTTATTACAAATGATCAAATAAATTGTACATAGATGTAATTTAGAAAGCTCACTGCAAATCCTCAAATTAGGCACTTGGCTCTTACTGTGAATACATGTCAAAAGAAGGACATTGAAGATGCAGATCGCTGTGCAGGAGAACTGTAATACTATTTTCATTGTCTTTTTTTTTTAGATGTACTAAAAATGTGTGCAGTTGCTGATAGGACTATCAAAAAAGTTCCCCTCATGATCTTTTGAAATCTTTATTCTCATCGCCTTAAAGAGATAAATTGTTTCCATTTGAATGTATTCTCTGTTTTATAACGCTGTTTTGCTTTAATATCTTAGTTTATGGTACTAGAAAATATGCTGGATTATAAAATGGCAATCTTCTTGCTCATCATTTCTGCGGCCTTTTTTGCTGTATAAAGCTGAAGAAACTGAAATGACCACATTAAGCTGAGGCTATGGTACAAGAAAAGTAGTAGTGAAGAGATTTATGACACTACTTTTGGGTGTTGCTGATCTAGATTTCTGCCTAACTCCTATCTCACTAAAAGAGACAAACCATCTTCCATGCAATCTGACCATCTATACAGTCTGAGAACTAACTCAGTCAGTGATGATATATTTATGAAATTACATATGTAGTTTTAAAAGTAAACGAATCATCTTGTAGAGTATTATCCATTAATTTAATTTCATAAATATATTGTGCAGTCTATAAAGCACTGTTTCACTAGTAATAAAAATATATTCATTATCCATGAAATAACAGGTTGAGCAAGGCAGCAATTATACCATCTATGTTGATTAATTTAGACATCTGATGAATAATTCTTCCAACTTAAACTGGGAGCCTAAATTATTTCAGTAAATGATGGAGAGAACAAGACATTTCCAGAAAATTATTCCAACCACAGGTGTTCCATGCTTAAGCCGTATTCCATTTAGGCATGTTACCATATTTGCATTTTATTATTACTTATAGACAGCCTCTTGTTTTCTTTTGTCTTGTCAATTCCTAACTTATTTTTTCTACATTGTTCTGTTACTATCCCAGTATGGAACCTGCTGATTTTTTAAAAGAGTACTTTTCCCTAGAAAAACTTGGAAAAGTGCAAGCTCTGTGTAAATAAATAGAAAAGTTGAGTTCTTAGTTATTCTAGTTATAATAAAAAAAAAAAAAAAAGAGCAGATTAAAATAACTAGTTCAACATCTGTAATTCATGGATAAAATTTTGTTTTGTCACTGATATGCAGTAGCACAAATTACAGAAGTTTAGGAAATCAAGAGAAAAACTTATTTTCTATGTTCATGAAAAACAGCTTTTGAATGGAATGTAAAGAGAGATGCTACTATGAAGAGACTCAAGTCTCCATTTCAAGTTGAAGCAATTGTTACTTGTGTATAATTAGTCTTACTGAAGTTTAAATGTCTTTAAATGTGATCAAAGGCAGAAAAGTAACGATTCTAAAAAGATTTAGTTACTGTAAATGTATTACACAAGTGTGAGTTATATTAAAATTACTGATTATATTCAGAACAAAATCCTCACAACGAAAAATATTGAACATTCAGGGAATGTGAAATAAGTTCAGCAACAAAATTAAGCAGATGTGTGTGTGACACATACTTGTAATATCTTGGCAGCTGAACATAAAAGCTATTGATGATCTGTAAATTGCTTTTAGGATCAGTCAGTTTTATCATGCCAGACATCTTTTGAATTGTGACAGTAGTAGGAAAATAAAGGGGGAGGAGATAATTTTAAGTAATTACTCAGTTTACGCAAGCCCCAGATATTGGTAGGTAGGTAGGTAGGTAAGTAGGTAGGTAGGTAGATGGATAGATAGATAGATAGATAGATAGATAGATAGACAGATATTTTTCCATGTTCAAAACTTAATTATGTGGTCTTCTTGCTACTCAAATAAAGGAGTGAGTTACTACTTTCAAGTCACTTGGTAATCAAATAACTACCTGTCTAAAATTTAAGCATGTAAGTAATCAAATGCAAATCATGTCATGTCAAACTTGATAAAAAGTTTAATTATTTTATTAAATCAGGATCATAATCCTCATCCTTACAAGAACTGCACTGAAGTGTGACAGCTTCTTAGACTATAGAGATACCTTTGCTACTCTTGCTTTTCATCACTCATTGTAAAACATCTAGCTTAATATATTTCAAATGACTATTTTATATTAAAAGCTTGAGTATTAAGGTAATTTTACTCCGTTTGCATAAAGTCAGAGTTACACATTATATCCTTGAAAGCTGAATACCTGCAACTCATTGATCATTGCCATTTCTGATTCTGGTCTACAACCCATCTTTCGTTTTCTTTAATTGTCTAAAAGCTTACTTGCCTTAAAGTTACTATTTCTTTGTTGCTGCCAAAGAGCGTATGTAAAACAAATAGAAATGTTAAACTAAATAAACCTGATCTTACACTGAGATCCACAAGCATGGGGAATAGATGAACAGACATAAGCAATAGTGAAAGGAACAGTCCAGCAATGAATCAAATCCAGAATTTTACTTTAAATTCCAACAAGATGATCATATTTTGGTTATAAACTGTATTCTGTATATTTTTGTCTTTTCTGAATGAGCTTAAGACTTTAAATCGTTAATGTTGTCTAATATTCATCAAACTCAAGACTTCATCAAAATGCAGCACTTTTCTGTATAATAGTTTGTTAAATGCCACTAACATTTTCCAACCACTCCTACACTTTTATTGGATATTTGAGTCAAAGGTAATTAAGCAGAGACTTCCAGTCAGAGACGCAGATAATAATACCTAATTGATGAAACATAAATACTGCAAAGGTTGACTCATAGTGTTCTGCAATCAAGATCAGAAGCTGGAATGAATGTATATATATATATATTTATAAAATCCTGTTATTCTAGCAATTATCACTAAGTCTGTATTATATATTTGTTATTTTAGTTTTGGAACAGCTAGTAGATCTTCTAGCTAAAACCTGATTTTGATAATTAAAAATGACCATTCTTTCACATTCTATTTTTTATTCTAATATCACACCCAGGTTTGTGAATACACTACTGATTTCAAGCATGTTTCTTCAGTAAGCTTCCCTGTAATTAGCAGTGTGTTGTTATATTCAGATGAACGTGACGATTTGTGTTAGAGCTCTCCTCTTCATTCAGAAATATAGTGGCTCGCATTGCTTTCTTTGAGTGTATTTTGAATTTATTGCCCCGTTATTCAAAATAATAATAATGTAAATCCTTTTTTTACCTCATTGCATTGTTTCTCATTATTTGTTGTACTTCATTATCTTTATATATTGTAAAATCCAGAGTTAGAGGTCTGTTCAGCCTTGAGAAAAAAAAGGGGACATATTATCACCATGTTCCAGTATTTATAGCATTAGAATTACATTTATATTATTACATTATTTATAGAGAGAATTAACATAAGAGGAAATGCAAACTGACCTGTGAATCTAGCAAACTTAAAACTTTGGTTAGTCAACCAAGGATTATGCACAACTCATCATCAGTATTTAACAGTGGTGTCTGGCTGTTTGAGTCTGCATTATCCTCTCTATATAGCTGCAAAATCTCAGAAAATGTTCCAGTCTTGACCTTGGACTTTGCCCACCATGCAGAGTGCCTCTGGTTGCAGTGCTACTCCTTATCAGAATCCAGAATCCGGGCTCCTTAGATTAATTAAGCAAGACACCTTATGAAAAAATTTATTCCTGTTTCTAATTAAACTTTGGAAGATTTTCATAGGATTTTTGACACTTTATCCACTGCTTATTTCTAAACAAACTAGTCTGTTGCTTATTTGCCTAACTACAGAAATGTTTCCATCTTTCAAAACCATAATTGCTTAGCCCAACTCTTATAGAAGTCTCAGTTACAGTATTATTAGATGAATAAAAGAATGTATACACACATTGGTGTCAAGCTTCCTTGAATTGAGACATTTGTTTCACAATCTTTTTTCATTATTTTGAAGTATGTTTTTAAAACATTATATTATGCTTCCCTAATCAGGGAACTCTGTAAGATTTCCTTCCGGCAAAACCAAGGAGCCTAACTTGTAAATTTGATATTCCTTTCAATGAGTGTTTCAGTTTGATCACTTTCTTTTCATTTCAACAAAATTGCTTTCTCCCCTTCACCTCGTCTCAGTTAAATTCTGAATAGCACATTAGTTATTCAGTATGCTATGAGATGTTGCTTTACCAGGAAGCTATTCTTCAGTTGTTCAGACTCCATGTCACAGATTTTTACTTAGGTTTTCTATTACTTTTTCACAAACAGTTATATTTTGGTTATGGGAACACTTCATTCAGAATATAAATCTCTTAACAGTGCAAATGGAGATCTTGTATTTATTTTGGTTTGTTCTTCCAGTATTTATATTTTCATTCAGAAATTCAGTATCTGATGTACATATTTTAAATTCCATCTTGAATTTTCCTTGTTTTTTTTTTTTTAACCAATCTTGTGTTCAAGTCTGTTAAGAATACTACTCTTTATAATGAAATTCTGTACATAATCTAAAACTTTCTTGTTCATAGGGGAATTTACAGAATTATTTCACTGCATGGAAAGCCATGTTTACCATGTTCTTTCCTTGATTCACTAGGCTAGTTGCTAACACACTGTTTAATTAAAAGCTCCCTCCACTGATATGATTCTGTATGATGCATGCAATTTGCAAATGCAAATAGAAACTTTTCTTCCTTTTTCAAAAGTGTAAACCTGTTTCAAACTTAAATTTCCAATTAAACTCTCAGTCTCAATGCAGGATTCATAGGTATGATGGGAATTCAGACTTTCAAGCATCCCATTGTTTTTCATGAGATGATTCAGCTTTCAGTTTATGAGGCCATCTACCTGTGACTTTAAGAAATCATGTATTTCAGAAGTACATGGATGGGAGGAGGGGAATACAATAAAAAAACCCAGACAGGCTTAGACACTACTCAGCAAAACTGTTTGCCACGCGAGATTTCAGAGGTCTGAGCCAATAATAATGTAAGTCAAGGAGCAATTACTATCCAGAAGCAAAATCAATGCCATTTCAGTAAAATTGGCAGCAGCAGTAAGGTTGCTTGCTCCCATTATGCCAGTCCTAATTTGCCTTTTTCTGAGTATTTTGGGGGATTCCACTGAACTTTTACTGCAAATCTGTCTAGATACAGCAAATCTTTAGCCCAGCTTGTAAGATAGATTCAGTAGGTCACTTTCAGAAAGTCTCTGATATACTGTTTGAATCTATAATTTTGAGAATATTGAGAGGTGGTTTTGTCCAAGTCTCACAAGTACTGAACAGACATGTTTATTACTTGTAATTGGAGTGGCATAAATTTTGCAGTTCTGCATGTAATTTCATACAGAATGTACACTGTAAGATATTTGCATGGAGGTGTGTATATGAATGCATATAGACACATACATGAAGACATCTGCATACATTTCTAAGCCATAGGGATGTGCACAAACTAGGCTGCAAAGTTTTTTTTTCTTATTACCCTCCATGTTCCTGAAAATCTGAATTCTCTGTTCTCATATTTATATCCCACTCTGAAACACTGCTGGCTGTTAAATGGATTTCAGCTATTACAACAAGCTCTGCAAATTGACTAAATGCTATGTGAAGAATTATTACCTCTTATATTTGTATTTGTTTGAACAAAACCCTTTGAAAAGAGAAGGGGATATGCTTCTTGTTTGATATATAGTGGGATGCAAAGAATCCCTGGTATTTCAGGATTCTTTGTGCAATGACCTAGTCATAACAATTGCACATTTCCAGACTAATAAGTCCATTGAGAGTTGGAAGAGGCTTTGAGGATAGAATTAAAATCCTTTGTATTAGTCATTGTCAGTGGCCTGCATTTGATCTTGATTCAGTTTCCTACATGTATTGACTAAGTCACATTGTTAATGACAGCTTTCCCAAAGACTGTGAAGTAACCTGTGCTTGAAGGCCATTTTCTTGTGTTAAAGCTTTATTTGTTTTTGTAAGGAAAATGCATTACTTGCAAATTAGTAATGTGCTATCCCATGTAGAGGTCCCCTGTCTTAACACCATTAACATGCTTGTTTCAGATGCAGTTTATCCAGCATAACCATCTTTGCTCTGGTTCAGTTTTGCTTTTTCTCTATCCTTGCTTTAATGTTATTCAACTTTTTTTAAGTTTTTGCTTAGCTGTCCGTTGTTTGAAATAAAGTCTACATACCCTAAGAGATAAGTCCTGGAAATAATGTCTTAAGACTTGGGCAGTCAGTATTCATAATCATGATACGCAGTTTTAAACACTACTATGCAGGCACACAAGCTGTGGAAAGGACAAATGAAGGATCTGTTAAATCTGTTGCTTTCAGTTTGTTATGATGTGTGCTCCTATAATTCCAGAGAAGCCCATGTAAGCAAGAAGAAGCTTCTATGTGGTGTTAGGTACTTGGCAAGGAGCAATGTAAAATGGTAGAAACCTTACTGCTTAATGACAGTAGTAACTGATAAACTGATACACATACACTCACATGTGTATGTATTCTGGAAGGTATAATCTCTCCAAAATCTCCATTCCAGTATTCTTATCCTATAACTTTCTCCCTTTTCCCATTCTACCTGTTCCTGATTCTACCCAAATTGTGTCCCTAAATGGGCTGTTCCTTCCTCCTACCATATTCATGATGGTGCTGTCCTCACCCTCAGTACTGTGTTAACAAAAAAAGCAGTGAAGCCATCATACGCTTTTTTAATCTCAGGCTGCCCTCCAGCAGATACTTATTCTTGAGCTAACTATACTGCAGGACACTACCACACTCAGATAAGTAAAACTGAAGGATGTCAAATATTGTGCTGCTTTAAAGGAAAAGTTCAACCTGAGCAGTGAAGGTGTCTGCTCATGTGCTGCTATCTTCTGCCTTTTTTTTTCCCTCATTTTGGTGTACAGTTCTACTTCTCTTTGCTCACTAGCTCATGTTTTATCACTTGACAAATGACAAGGGGCAGTCCTTCTCCTTCTGTTGTTTTAGAGACTGATAGACCTGTGAATCCCTGAATTCAGCAGGCATAGGGTTTATACCTGTTGATTTTACATACATTCTTCATATGCATGTTGGAATAAGTATCTTATAAAGCAGTGATACTTTGTGAGTGCACTATTCATGGAATCATCTGATTAGTTAGTCAGGGAACAAGACATTGTTGATTGGTTTATACACCTGTGCTTCCTTGTCACAAAGTTGCAAATAAAATCATATTTTAATCATATTAGAATGTTTTCTAGATTAGGCACCAATACTGAAAATTAGAGCCACCTCTTCTAGCAGCAGGGAAAGGCAGACATTTTGCCTAGGTTCTTTTTTTTTTTCCTTTTATAGAATCATAGAATAGTTAGGGTTGGAATGGACCTTAAGATCATCTAGTTCCAGCCCCCCTGCCATGGGCAGGGACACCTCCCACTAAACCACAGGCAAAATCCGTTTTGGCAGAACAGATTTTAATTGTAGCATATTAACAAATGAAAAAAAAAATAGAGAATTATATTTAAGAAAAAGTAGAAATTAAGTTTTCATTTGGGGATAATAGGGATTGTATTGACATGCAGTGATATTAGAAGGGTTTTTTGGGTAATAAATTACTTATAATGCAAACCTGGATATTTCTCTGTGTAATGTGCATAGCAATAAGTAACAGGAAATCATACTGATGGCTTGGCATATTGCTGATTGATACTGAACTATTTTTTTTCTTGTAAAGGAGTTATGAGAAAGAGTAGTATTTATTGTTATTATGTATTAATATTTATATTTATTATAAAGGTATTATTTACTATTATACCATGAAGTATACATATTTCAGTGTTATCAAAAAAAAAAGTTTTACCAGTTATTTTTAAAATATCAGCTCAAGAGATATTTTCAGTGAATTGAAAGCATACATTATATTCCAGGTGAGCTCTGTGAGGAGAAATTAGATTTCTGTGCTCAAAACCTGAATCCTTGCCAGCATGAATCAAAGTGTATTTTGACACCCAGAGGATACAAGTAAGTCTAAAATATTGTCACAGTCCAGCTGAATCTAAATTGCTGGCTTTTTATCCTGCTTAACTTCTCATTTTCCTTTAGTGGAAATAAGTTCTAGTCTCAAGATACTAATTTCAGTTATTACTAAGCATTATAGCAGAATAGGCCATTATTTTCATGCAGGACTACATTGTTATCTTTAATCTGTTTCACAGAATTTTATTATCCTTGACAGTCTCAATTCCACTAATTCCAGTCAGATTTAAATAGGAATGCATGGTAGAGCAGTTAGTCTATGTGACAGTCTGTACCAAACCCTTTTAGTGCTTGGCCAGTAGGAAAATAATTGCATTTAATTGAAGTGGAATAATTATACTGCTTTTTGAGAAGTAATTGTGAAAAACATTAGGAAGGGAAGCTGGGAGGTAAAAACTACAGTAAAGTCCATCCCCAGGAAAACTAATCTTTAATTAGACCATATCCTTATCATAATTAATTAGCATGCACAATTTAAAGTGTTTTTAATAGGCTTTAGGTTAATAAATACAGGAAACCTGCAGCTTTCAATTGTTAAAAGTACCTGGTTTATGCACAGTATGCTCTTGTAGAATCATAGAATAATTAGGGTTGGAAAGAAATTTAAAATCATCTAGTTCCAACCCCCCTGCCATGGGCAGGGACATCTCCCACTAAACCATGCCACCCAAGGCTCTGTCCATCGTGGCCCTGAACACCACCAGCAATAGAGTATTCACAACTTCCCTGGGCAACCCATTCCAGTGCCTCACCATCCTTACAGAAAGAATTTCTTCCTCATATCCAATCTAAACTTCCCCGATTAAAGTTTGAACCTTTTACCCCTTGTCCTATCACCACAGTCCCTAATGAAGAGTCCCTCCCCAGCGTCCCTGTAGGCCCCCTTTCAGATACTGGAAGGCTGCTATGAGGTCTCCACTCAGCCTTCTCTTCTCCAGGCTGAACAGCCACAACTTTGTCATCCTATCTTCAAAAGGGAGGTGCTCCAGATCCCCTGATCATCCTCGTAGCCCTCCTCTGGACTTGTCCCAACAATTCCATGTGCTTTTGATGTTGAGGACACCAGAACTGCACACAATACTCCAAGTGAGGTCTCACAGGAGCAGAGTTAGAGGGGTAGGATCACCTCCCTGGACCTGCTGGTCACTCTCCTTTTGATGCAGCCCAGGATATGGTTGGCTTTCTGTGCTGCAAGCGCACACTGAAGCCAACTCATGCTCTTTTTTCAATCGACCAACACCCCCAAGTCCTTCTCTGGAGGGCTGCTCTGAATCTCTTCTCTGCCCAACCTGTATTTGTGCCTGGGATTGCTCCGAACCAGGTGTAGGACCTTGCACTTGTCATGGTTAAATTTCATCAGATTTGCATCAACCCACCTCACAAGCGTGTCAAGGTCCCTAGTTTCATTCCTGATACTTATGAAATGACATTTTTTAAAAAATACAGCAAAAAATCAAATATATGAAATACGCAAATAAATATGAAATTAAGTTGATCATTTTCACTTAGAAAATTGAAAACTGATTGGATTTCAATTGTTGTGTGTTATGTTTATTTTCTTCATGCCACTTCTGTAAGCCTAGTCTGGCATCTTATACTTTACAGTCTAG
Organism: Psilopsiagon aymara; assembly: GCA_024733675.1. NCBI lineage: Eukaryota > Metazoa > Chordata > Aves > Psittaciformes > Psittacidae > Psilopsiagon > Psilopsiagon aymara. The sequence goes on along the minus strand of JANRGW010017433.1, from coordinate 25,202 downwards.
TTCATTAATCTTCCATGTTACTTTCTGAGATTTTAAATCAGAACAGTATAGGCAGTAACTTAATATATCTCACTTAGCTTTTTAATAGTATGCTTTATATTCTTTTTTCACTCTTAGTTGTATATATTGTTGAACAAAAATTAAAACATATTTGATTGAAGTACTTTAAATAAAGTTACACAGCTATATAAAATTACTCTTGCCACTTTAAAGAAAATTTTTGATACTAAAGGAAACATCACCAAGGAGTGAATCACAGGATCTAATTAAATCAATTGCATACATCTTTATTTTTTAAAAAATGGAACTTCCAGGGGAAATAATTTATGCATAAACTCTGGACTGTATAAATGGAGCATTGGGCAATTCCTAGCAGTTCAGTTGACAAACAAAATATCTATCAGTATAATACAAGTTTAGGATTATTTGTCTCTGATTCAACAGCTAAGTATATTGATTATTTTTAGTGTTCAAAGCCACTTATAATATCCTGTAACATTCTGAATTACTTGTAAATTCCAAGAACTGCCAAAATTAGTAATGAGGGCTCTCTAGATTTAAAACACATATCTTCAATATAATGGCAGATAAGTAACCATGTGTAACTAGCAAACACAGATGTGTATTCTTTACATAGTAATGATTAAGCTACATAGTCTTTACACACAAAGTCACAATAATGCATTTTTTTTCTTGAGTTTTACACAGTTCAGTAGTTCTTTAACTTTGCCATAAGCACTGTGCTATCCCACTTGCTTTCCTATTTCACAGATGTGATTGCACACCTGGATACGTAGGTGAGCATTGTGATATTGACTTTGATGATTGCCAGGACAACAAATGTAAAAATGGAGCACAGTGTACTGATGCAGTTAATGGATACACATGTATTTGCCCAGAAGGATACAGGTGAGAAAATCTGAAGACAAAGACAGTACAAACATGCATGCCTCCTGTCAAAGTTGCTTTTTTTTTTGGGGGGGGGGGCAATACTAATTTTTTGTTTACTTTTAGTGGCTTGTTTTGTGAATTTTCACCACCAATGGTTCTACCTCGCACCAGCCCTTGTGATAATTATGAATGTCAAAATGGAGCCCAGTGTATCATAAAAGAGAGTGAACCAATCTGTCAGTGTTTATCAGGCTACCAGGGTGAGAAATGTGAAAAGCTGATCAGTATAAACTTCATCAACAAAGAATCCTATCTACAAATCCCATCAGCGAAGATACACCCCCAAACCAATATCACTCTACAGGTAAGATTGCTTGTGTTGTAGATTGTGATCTGGAACCAAAGAATCACAGAATGGTTAGGGTTAGAGAGGATCTTAAGATCATCTAGTTCCAATCCCCCTGCCAAGGGCAGGGATGCCTCACACTAGACCATGTCACCCAAGCCTCTGTCCAACCTCGTCTGGAACACTGCCAGGGATGGAGCATTTACCACTTTTTTGGGCAACCTGATCCAGTGCCTCACCACCCTCACAGTAAAGAACTTCCTTCTATCTAACCTGAACTTCCTCTGTTTAAGTCTAAATCCATTGCCCCTTGTCCTATCACTGTCTGGAAAAGAGTGTAAATTACTTTATATGGTGTGGAAGATTAGCCAAAATTGTTATTCATTTAAAGAGTTTTTCACAGTTTGAGCTAAACATCACCGGAATAACTATATTCATATTGAAGTAGATATGCTTAGTGATAGAAAAAACCAAATTTTGTCAGTTGTCCTTCCAGGAAGAATTTTATTGTGAAGTAATAGACTATGGCAGTAAATTCTGATTCACTTAATACAGCATTTTTATTTGCTATTTATTTTTACTTCTTTCTCAGTGATTCTTTCTTTTTACTAGATTGCCACAGATGAAGACAGTGGGATCCTGCTCTACAAAGGCGATAAGGATCATATAGCAGTAGAGCTGTACCGGGGTAGAGTGAGGGTCAGTTATGACACAGGATCTTACCCAGCCTCCGCTATTTACAGGTGAACCCAGATGAAACAAACTTCTAACTGAAACAAAACATGTATTAATTCCTTATATTAAAATCATATTTTTGAATATGTGGTTAAAAGAAATATATGCACATGAATGTATTGTCAGACATTTAAAACCTGTTGCCAAAACACATGATTTGCCTTGGAAAATAAGGTAGATATGTCAGAAGATAATACATTATTTGATCCATCAACACAAAGTAAAAGTTGGCTTTCAGCAGAATATTTGTACATTTATGTAAAGCTCATATGTGAAAGTGAAGTATTTTTATGAAGTTAGTGCCAAATAATTTCCTAATGTGAAGGGTAAAGTTCAGAACTTTACTGCACAAGCAGAAATTAACTGAAAGTTTCTCTTTTTCTCTGTGTTAGACAGTCATGTAATGTTGGACTTTTCCTTGGCAAGTGAAGAGAAAGCTAAAAATTCAATTCTGAAAAAAAGGCACTATCTTTGAAAAAGAAATGTTTTTTGCTTCCAAAATCATTATGAGAAAGAATCTACATCTGCTTCCGGACCTAATTTTCTAAGGTTTTTTAAGTCACATTTCTCTAGTTCTCTGAAAAATTACCACCTGAGTTTCTGGGGAGGTCTCACGTAATTTCTCAAGAATTTGCAGACAGACATTGCAAGAGTGAGCAAAAAGACAACAGGCATCACTTCTTGGCCTTGTTTGCCTATTGTTTTTACAAATACACTCTGAAGTAAATAGGAGGTGTTAAATGAGTTTTTTCTGGAATCTTTTTTCTCTGCACCATTTTTGTTGCAGAATTATGTCTAGTGTATATTTACTTGCTGGAGGTTGTAGCAGTTGACATTGTTCTGCATTCTATTAGGGATATTTGATTGAAAATATATGACTTTTTGAAATTATTGTACTTAAATGCCAATATAAAATCAGAAAACTTAAGCAGGGAAACAATGCTAAACTTTGCTAGGTAATAGCACCAAGGGAACTGTGGTTTCAGTAGATTACTAAAAGCATTCCACAGAAGAAAAATCATGCCTATAAAATATCGTATAAAGTTCTTTAATAAAATTATAGCTTTTGCAATAAGCATCTTAAGATTGCTTTTATTTTCTGATGCAATATGTATTTCATAAAGTTTTTTACAATTCCATGGAATGGTTTAACATGTGGAAATGTTTTGTAAGGAGTTTAATTATTTTTGTTGATTTTTATTTTGATAGATACAGGTGTCTGAGAAAAGGAAGCAATAGGAATCGGGATCATGTGTAATTTCAAGTTATTTTCACTCACATTTGTTTTTTCTATCAAGAATACGGCTTCCCATTCAAAACATATATTTCCTTCTCATCAATTTAATGCTTTCTCCAGTATTATGGGAATATAATAAAAACTGGTAACTTGTACTTGTCCATTTTAGTTTTCTAGAAGAAGATTGGAAAATAATGCTTACACAGGTAAAATTAAAAACCATAAATGTAGAAGAGATTAATAACCAAGTAATCAATTAGCAAAAAATCTCAATTAGGTTACTGTTACAGAACAACTGAAACCATCTCCCCTACATAGCTGATCAGCTCCTTTGAATTATATGACAAGTAGAGAATGCAGGCATTCTGTGAAGAAATGGGATGTGAAGTGTTACAGGGTGACACAGTTGTTTAGTGAAGCAGATACATGCTTGTACTATTATACATGCTTGTCTTAGTATTATTAACCTCCGTTTTGTTTCAAATAAGCGTTTACCGAGTTTTGACGAGATATTTGAAAATTGGTATGTAATGGCACTGAGATCAACTGTAATGAAATCTTTTGGCCTTGAGAGAAGTACATCTGCTGGAAGCCATGTATATATTTCCTCATTTATATATATGTTTGTTCATCTAATGGTCACTCTACAAATTAGATTATTATTTCAGGTTCTAGAAAGGAGTATGTTATAGCACAGGATCTTTTACACATACTCTGATCCCTTCACCATCTCCAATCTATTTCTATTTTTCTAACTTGTTTCCAGCCATCCCTGTTTCCAGTTCTTTCTGTTTTACCTTCCTAGGATATTTGTGTCATTTCCTGTCCTTTTCAAGCTCTTTACCTTCTTTTCATCCACTCATTGCATGCTGTCTCTCTGTACCTTTGTTACCTATTAAGCTCTCTCCTGTCATGTTTCCTATTCTCCTTTCAGGCTTACACCATGTTTTCTTTCCTCCCTTCCCTTCCTTCATTATTTTTTTAAGTCAGGTAGATTTGATCATCTTTGCTCAAAAACTGCTGACAGACACAATCTACATGAACCTCCCAATTCACTTTTCTGTATTTCATCCTTCTCAGTCTCCTCCTTGACTCAATTTTCACTCCCGTTTTCCTTACAATCTGCTACTGTTACCCTAATTCTTGCTTTGTTCTAACTATTTCTTACCCTGTCCTACATCTTTCTCTTTTTTCTCTGTAGGCCTAATTTTTACTTCTTCTGAATGTTTGGGTCATCTGCCTGGTTGTGTCCCCTTCTAACCTCATGTGCACCCCTAATCTATTCACTTGTGGAGGGGAGCAGAGTGAAAAATAGAGAACACCTTGACACTGTGCAATCGTTATTCAACAACAGCTAAAATATCAATGCACTATCAGTGATGTTTTGGTCAGAAATCTAAAACACAGCACCATACCAGCTATTATGAAAATCCCAGCCAGATCCAATACAAATAAATGATGAATTATAAAAGCAAACAAGTTAATGTATTATGTTTTCTCAGAGAGACATGAAGAAGACAAAAGAGCATTTTAACTCATCACCTTGAAGAACAATGAGGTTAAGATTGATCTGATAACAGGGTAGATAGTTTTCCAACTTGTAGTGAGAAGGACAGAAAGGAAATTAAACAACTGGTAAGTTTAACAAGGGATTTGCAGGTTTCATTAAGGAAGTGAAGATTCATGGATAGTATAGAAAAAGAATAAGACAAGTTGTACTCTATTGAACACTGATAAGATGCCTGGAACAGAGGCTAAAACAAAATAAAAGAGACAATACAGAGTTTTAAATAAAAGTTTTGCAATATAAATGACTGTCAATAAATGGTAGTTGAAAAGGTGTCAAATGGGAGCTGTAAAACCTAGGTAGGTGCTAACAGTATCAACAAAACAAAGCTGCAAACAGATGATTTAATCATGGTAAATATGGACAATCAACAATAATAGTGGTCTAGCTGTCTAAAGAATGAGAACTGCTTTATCAATGGGAATTGACTGCAGAAAAAGACGTCATCCTAGAAGCACTCATCACTCAATCTGAGTAATAAGATGAGATGGTGGCATTGCCAAAACCAGTAAAGAAAATTAATTCATTGGAGATGGTTATTTGGGAAAAGTTGATCCACTTGGGTTTTGTTCTGTCTGGACATGCATTTTGAAATGTTAAATGTTTCTTACACACACAAACACCAGAAAAAAAAAAAAAAAACCCCAGAAAAAAAAAAAGACAACAGAAAAACAAAATCCACCTTTTCATTCGGTAAACGAGTTTTCATCATATATTTATTGGAGATATGGGAATATTTCTTCCCAAATCATTATTCTTCTAAAGATTTCCAGAAGCTTTAAATCAATTTTTCTTACAGCTTTTCATTAGAATATATGCATTCAGCTTGTCATTTCTCCAATGGTAAATGGGCTAGAAGTGATATAAGCACATTGGCAGGAATTACACAGGTAGGCCTTGTGCTTATTTCCCCTTTAATATAAAGCACCCTTACTTAGGAGGGCTCCTCTTTCTGCAGTAAATTTTTAACGGTCTAAACTAGAAGCTCTTAATACTCACTCTTAAAGACATATTCCCTTCACACATTATGTTTTATACATCCCAGGAATGACCTCTTGCTATGAAAATGCATGTTCTTTATTGCTCTCATCCTTTTAAATATTATTGTGTGAAAGGTTGGTAAGCTGTTAAATAACATAAATTTCCTTGAAACAAGAACATTATATTAGGGTTTCTTGATTGCTTCAGTCAAGAAGTCATATGCATTTTGGTTTCTTAGCACAACTTTTTTCCTGGTTTCATTGAAATGTGTAAAAGAACTTAATCCTGTCACTTTTCTTCTTGCTTTATCACAGAAAGAAAACATCCAACTCTTTAATACCTTGAGTAGACCTTAATTTTTAGAAATTATGAACTCTGACCTTTTTCTTCTCCCCATGGAACCTGGCAGTCCCCCTCCTGCCCACCCCCAGAAAGTGTTTACTCTGCCAGTGTCTGTTCTGTTGTGTGTTTACACTTTCACAGAGAGACAAGTTTATGTAAAGCATGCATACTACCTTGAAGGTCTTTTATCCATATAGAGCCAAGCCTGTCCACATAGTTAAAGTTGTTAATAAATAGCTAAGAAGCTATTTAATGTGTCACTTGTAAATAACCTTGTGAGTGCTTCTGATCTGTTCCAGAACAAAAGCAGTTAGGTTAATTAAAATGTTGCCAAGGATGATATAAGGTAATTTGCTTGATTTTTGACTTGCGATTTATTAAGCTAATCCCTTTCAGCTGTACTGCTTTCCTATTGAGAAGCTCTAACTGACTGTACGACTGACTGTTTAGTCCATCTCAGGCTATCGTACAATTGGTTCATTTAAATAACTTTTTTTAAAGGCTTAAGCTCCCTTACTTGGTGGTGCCCTGAAGCAAATAAAGCCTCTCATGGGAATGCTTATAATGTCTGGTCTGTGGTCTACAGCTCATTGTCATGACTTCCATGCAACCATACATTCAGCTCCTAATTCTCCAGTGTTTGGGGAGAGTATGGGCTAGAAGCAATGGAAGAACAAAGACATATTCGGTCCCAAAATTGAATAATAATATTCTTTCTTCTCTGATGTACTTAAACTCTATTCAAATGCAAAGTAGTTACCCTGCACTTAAACATTTGCTATTTAGATATTTAAGCTAGTAAACATAGACAGCGATTCCTTGAACTTAGTAATGTGTTTAGGCTTGTCCTTACGCATAAGCACCAGGCTTGAAACAAGCTTTTTCTGTGTGACACCCTTCGGACATTCTTCTACTAGTGGGTTCATATCTTGTTAGGAAGCAGAAGGAAATAGCATATGCCATTCACTGTACTAGGCAGAAGCTGAACATACAGAAATAATCACGCCTAATAAAGATAACAAATTACTTTCCTGCTAATGTCAATGTAGCTGTCTGGACCAATGATGTGATTTTGTTTGGCAGGACTAAGGTTAGATGCAGTTTCATATTCCATAAAATAGTGGTTTATATAACACTGGCATGAATTCAGGCCTTCATAACTGAAAAATATGCAAATCCAATACTATGCAACATGTAGGATACATACACACATATATATGCATGCAAATAAGTAACATTCGAATCACAGAATGTTTGGGTTGGATGTTCATTATTCGATGAGATCAGGAATAACTTTGAAAGAAAAAGAGCTATTAATTTACAATATGTATTATTAATGGATTGTTATTGAAGGGGTACTTGTATTAGCTCTTAAGCAGACATGCATATCCTTGCTTAAAATCTAGTTTTCAGGAGACTGCATTCCTGAAGAAGTACTGTTCTGAAGCCGTATTTACTCAAAGGGGATGAAGATCAAAAACTGTTCTAACTAGACCATCAACTGTTTAAAATTAATGTTTATTTTGCAGTGTGGAAACAATTAATGATGGCAATTTCCACATTGTGGAGCTGCTAGCTATGGATCAGATTCTGTCTTTATCTATTGATGGAGGAAGCCCCAAGATAATTACCAATTTGTCCAAGCAATCCACTCTGAATTTTGATTCTCCGCTGTATGTAGGAGGTAAGAGGATCTTACTGCTTGTTACTAGTGGTACCATAGCTGATTTGCTCTCGTAACATGCATCAATAAACACATGGTAAGAAACTCATTCTTTGAGATAACACCTTAAAATGAAACTTCAGCAGTTAATCTCAGTAGTTTTAATTTTAACAATTAGTATGTCCTCAAACTGCTACTGTTATGTAGCTTTTTATTATACGGAAGAAGTATGTCTAATGTTATTTAGTTACCTGAAGATTCAGTAATGCCTATTCAGAAAGTGCAGAAAGGTAGTTTTGGTTATGTTTTACATTTCTATTTCACTGTACAGGTATATGCAGGAAATGATAGCAAGGTATAAAGCCATGAATTATAATTTATGTCAGGAGATCTTACTGCTTAGGGCTGATAGGAATTATGACATAAGGTAAGAAGGGACCCACCTGGACAGTTGCCTTACAGTATGTGGCAGGGTTTGTTGTCAGGGTTTTTTGGTTTGTTTTGAGAAGAAAGAATTGTCTGTTTCAGTAAAACTGGTAGTAAGTGACTGTTGAGAGATAACCTAGGTAAAAGAATCCAGCCACCACTTTATGCCTTCTTACTGTCCTTGATAGCAAGATGAAGTTCTTTGTGATAAGGCATTCATCATGGTTTCTAAATACTGCTGATCTGCCGGTCTTCATCTTCTATTTAGTTTAACTTTACACTCTTAAAGGAGGCATGTAAGGAGTCTCCTTCTGATCTGTTCTTTCTGCAAAAAGAATACCTACTTTCCCACTTTCTCTTTCCTCTTGTTTAAGAACTGTTTTGTGTCTGAGAACAAGTTTTTAGACTTGCCTCCTTGCAAAAAAATATGATACCAGTAGTACATACATGAGATGCCTATTTTCTCTAGAAAAAGTGTTATTTATCCTTTCTAAGTATACACAAAAGCTCAAGGTAGTTGCTTAGATTTATCTCTAATGGAAAAGAAAAAAAAGGAAGCTGCTTTGATATCGATCAAGAATAGTCTGTTTCTCCTATAAAACTAGTACAACAGATGCATCGGTTAGAAGTGATGTTCAGTAAGTTGACTTTTGTCACTGAAAATCCCCTTTCTTCTGTTGAAACACAAGCTGTTTTGTAAAATCTTTTCAGGTGTTGTCATTGCCTCCTTCCATCTAATATGGGAACAAGTACAAGATAGACATTATTCATCACTCCCCATACCAGCAGAGAAAAGAATTAAAACTATCAAATGCATATGCTGCCTTTAAAATTGCTTTGTATCATGAATCTTTAAAGGAGGATTGCCTTGTGGAAACACATCTGCATTTTTTCATGTGTAGCCTGTTGCTTACATATGTCACATCTTTGGAAGGAGAGATTGTCCTAGTTTCTAGTAAGGCACTGCTTGCTTGCTTATTTGTATTTTCAGCATCAGTTTGTTATTTGATGAGAGCTAAGGCAAATTTTACTAGTTCTTGCAAACTGAACTTAATGCAGAATGATCTGTCTGTTATGGGCACCTTTTGAGGAAATAAGGGTAAGACTCCCAACTATGAACATTTATTCTGTAGAGTGCTAACAGTTACTTGATCTGTGACATACGGTTCTCCTCTGCTTCTTCACCTTGCATATCTTTGTCTCCATTAGGCGAATCACACTAATCTGCATCATCTTAATGAACTATCAGAATAAATAACTTTTGGAAATAATGTTTTCCTTCAGTGATTTGATTCCTAAGAGCAGGAATCTGTTTCAACCTAGTACATATTCATTAGAGAGGTCCTGTGTTCCTATTTCTATTCTTCACATTCAGGCTCCAAGCAGGCAATTGTTTCTGCTGTCAGAAAATGTTGGCGCAAAATAGAATGAAAACCGTTATTAGAAGAAAATTACTATAAAATAAAGCAAGAAACACAGTAGGTTGATACTGAGCTCTGAAACTTTACTATTCTTTACCTATGTTTATCTATTTATGATCTTTAAAATTCTTAAGACAGTTAGCTTACACTCTTGTATCTCTTATTACCCATCTTTTTGAGATTCATTCAATTTTTTCTTACCAACTGTATCTAGAATTTTTAGAGAATTTTATCACACATTTCCATCAGTGAAGAACTCGAATTCTCTCTAGAATTTTATGCAATAATTTTGTCTTTGCCAAAATCTTAGCTTGAAACCTCCATCATCATGTAGCTTACACTTACTCTTCTCACCTTCCTGCTAAAATGGCATTTCTGGTACGCATCACCTCAGCTGGCAGGATGAAATTCAGACTTTATAGCAAGCCCTTGTTTGGTGTACTCTCTCTCATGCTCTCTCATTCTCACTCTTTCTCTACTTTTCCCTCATTTTCTCTCTCCCCATGAACTCCCTCCTTTTCCTTTTCTTTTTTTTATTTTTTTAAATTGTGCTTGGTTCACAGTATTTTGGTTGGTTTGGAATTTATTTTTACAGAAAATGAGCTAACCAATTTTTTGACCTTTTTTAATCTTCTTTTTTTTTTTTTGACCTTTTTCCAACTGTATGGCTGTCTTGTGAGGTCAGAACGCACATGCTAGATATTTTATAGTCTTTCTAAAATAGATTTCAGTAAATCAAATTGAAAGCCTGTGGCTTTTTGTTAAAAGTCTGTTTCTTCTCAAAAACTCTTCAAAGAGGTTAGACTTCACTGATAATTCACATTCTTCCATAAGAAATTAGAGCATGTTTTATTCATTGAGAGTGACACCTTGTTTCATGGAAGTCCCTATTTCTGAGAAAGGTAGAGCATTTTTGTTTGTGCCTGTTCTGTTAGAACTTCTAGAAGATACTCATTTTGTCAGTTTTATTGTATGACTGTTCTTTAACAGAGGTCTTACCATTTGCCTCCTTGTGCAGTAATCTGGTAATTTACTTGTAGTCAGATTCAGTGACCAAAAGCTTAAATGGGGGCACAAATTACTTTCTTACCTTTCCAAAAATAGAGCTGAAATACTTATCTTCATTATTTCTGTGGCAATTCTTTCATAACTATTAAACACCCTTTATATAAAAATTATCTAAGAAATATTGCTAAAGAGTATATACAGCTTTTGCACACACTTTGGCCTTCTAACGCTTGGTAACTTGCTAAAAGAAGCAAAAAGTGTATATGCTTGCATTGTGTTTCCAAACGTTCTCCACATTGGACATTAGCAAAAAAACTCATGTTACATACCTCATATTATCTGGTGTCATATGTGTTTATACAGTTTCCAGAAATCATATCCAAGTTTCCTGACACAAGAATAACATCTAGTTTAACACAGCATTACTTGGTTTTATGTGGCTTTCATTTTTACACTGTCTTGTCCCTGGATTATGAGAGTATGGTGAATAGTTTTGAGGAAATGGAAACTAGTGGGTTGTTTGCAGTCTGAGTCCTTTAATACAGCAGTCCCAAGCCTGTTTTACTTAACTGATAAGATCAAAGATTAGGCTCTTCAGCAGCCTGGATGCAACGTTGTTCATTTCTATAATCACTGAAGCTTAGCACAAATGACATAATAATAACCTCTGAATGAAAGGCAGGTCTACTTCATTAGGTTACATACCACTTCTGCATGACTCTTAACTGTTCAAAGTAACTGCATGAAACCATTAGAAGTATCAGTTTACACAGTTAAGGAGCAACTAGCAGAACATTGCCTCTTTCTGTGGTTACCTAAGTACCAGAATGAAGATTGTTAATTTTGCACAGGAATAAACCAGTGCAGCTAATAAGCATATATATTTTCAGGTAAACAGATCCTTTTCTAATTCTCAGTACACTTTTATTTCGTTGACTTAATAATCTGAGAAGGTATTAAGGCATTTGTGTATTCATTGTTTGAATGTAATACCTTAAGGACTAACTAATATAGGCCAATATGTTGGCAAATAGTTTTTTTTAAAAAAGCAAGGGGTAGAAGTAGAAGAAACTTCATTTTTACAAGATAACAATGTTGACTAGTAATGTTACTTCTGAATTATTTTTAAATTTTTAACTGATTACAATAGGATAACTGTATCACATATGCCTACTGCGCTAATTACACCCCTAAAAATTAGGGACTAAACCAGAGAAATTATTCTGAAAATGCTCAACATCAGGGGCATTTGCACTATCAAGAAAGATCTGCACATAAGTCTTTTGATGTCAAATTATTGCTATTATTGATTGTCTTTGTTTTATACTTTAATGGCAAGCTATGAGTGTCATTTTTATTAATCTGTTTTTTGAGACAAACTAAATGAAAATATTTTTGAAAGTAATGGAACCTCATCCTGTTGAGCTTTCCTTTGCAAGAATTTTCACTAGCAAAATTTCACATTTGAATGTGTGTGCCAGCCCCAAATTGATGAGCTGGTCCTACTAAACTCTTCTGGATTTGAGTATCTTAGCAGCTTACAAAAAAAAAAAAATCATGTATCAGCTACTAAATTTCAACAACTTTTGTTTTTCCAAGACTCAGAAACTGTGTACTATCTTGGACTTAATTGCATTAGGCCAAAAATGACATATACCTAACCTTCACACAGTTGTGAGCTTCCTGTATGAAGTCCTATATACATCTCTTTAGTTGGACCTGAGGCTTACGTATTTCAAGTTGGTTTACATTCATGCTTGTTAATCAGGAAAATTTCGAAATACTAGAACATTGCTCATGATTGTAGGCTGAATATCTAAGAATAATTAATTAGGAAAACCTACTTCTTTAAAAATGTTTTTAAAATAGAGAAAATGGTTCAAAAACTTGCAACAAAGATTATACTGATTATTTGCAATTATTAATTTCCTAGGCATGCCTGTGAAAAATAACATAGCAGCTTTACGCCAGTCTCCAGGACAGAATGGCACCAGCTTTCATGGTTGTATCCGTAATCTATATATCAACAGCGAACTCCAGGACTTCAGAAATGTGCCACTGCAAGTGGGAATTCTGCCAGGTTGCGAGCCTTGTCACAAGAAAGTTTGTGTGCATGGAACATGCCATGCTACCAGCCAGTCAGGCTTTTCCTGTGAATGCGAAGGAGGATGGACTGGACCCCTCTGTGATCAACAAACTAATGACCCATGTCTTGGAAATAAGTATGTCCTTCCTCAAAACAGAATAGTAGTATAATATGCATCTGTGTGTCCTGTTGTATGTATTTTTTTCACGAATGTTCACACTTTCTTCAGCAAAAAACAAAATATCCCGAGCATGTAAAACTGAAAACAGTGTCCAGGTTATAGTCTATTTTTTTTTCCATAAACTTAATGTGAAGTCCCCTATTTAGGGGAGCAGATACATACATCTCATGAAGTTCTGCCTAAAGCCTGGGAAGTGTTGTTACATACTTCTGTATGTGCCTCCTCTATAATGAGTTACACTGATGCAAGTGTTGGTACGCTTGATGCAAAAATAATTTAGAAGTTGCAAATGGAAAAAAAATATATTTGCTTATTTGTCATTGTATATAGTGGGGAAAAAATATTACTATTATTATTATTATCTAATGTGCTTAAAAACTTGATGCAATATATATCTAATATTTTTGTATTTTCACAGAACCCCAGGTTTTAGCAGGAAAACAGATTTTCATCTTTATGGTTAACTTCTGTTTAAATCTCTGTGTGCTGATTCTTTTTGCTAATTTGGCTAAAACATTTTAGGTTGGACATTTTATGTATGTTTATAGAGGGAATCATTTATATATATGTGTGTAGAGAGAGAGCTATATGTATTTATGTGTATCAGAGAGTGTTGATATCTATGCATATTTATCTTTTAAATTTACTATATAGAGATAGATTCAATTTTCTGCTTCATGGTCTCCCAGCACAAGATGATCAGAAACTTCAGAAGTTCAAAGTTCTCTAGGGTTTATTGGTCATAGGCAACAAGATGTCATTCTGTTTGCAGTTACCACTGCCCTTACTGCAGTTTCGCAACCAATTGTTTTGTTTTGAGGTTGGGTATTTTTTTGTTTGTAAAGTAAGCCTGCTTGGATATTTTGCTTGCTGCTTTTTCGGTGCTCTGGCCTATATAACTTTTCAGGACCAGTGGCCTGAGTTTGCTAAGAAATTCCAATAAGATTATTTTCAATTTCCGTATGAAATTATATTCAAGAGATCTTTTCAAACAGGGTGTATGGAGATTCTGACACTTTAAATCTTTATACACCAGTTTGCATGCTTTACAATGCAGTTGGCAACATTTATACTGGTTGGGGACTCTCATCACTATTAAATTTTGAACCTTTGCAAAGCTACAGAACTGAATTTTTGAGCAATATCATTAATAGCATTTCATTGTTTATGGGTCTTTTTCTTACCCTGTCTTCTTTCACAGTAACTTAAGAGATAAAGAAAAGAAATCATACCAGGTTAAAAAATGCAAAGGGGATCTTGATTCATCTCTAAATCCTGTCTGTTGAATAGATGCTTTTTATCTGTCGAATACAGTATAACATTTATACTTTATTTGAGAAACAGAATTGTCACTGTGATCTCTGTTTTGAAAATGTAGGAGATCTTTTAGAAATCCCTGCATACCATGAAAAGGCTTAAGGCTTATATTTATTTTACCTAAATCTAGGTGCTTGACTTAGGAACATAGTGACCGCAGTATTCTGTATAGTCAGTAAAGGAATAAACACATTTCTAAAGAGTAAATTAGACCTCAAGTGGTCTATTCACACTCCAGGTAAGCTCATTTCTTTCCGTGACTGTGTCGGGAGCTCATGGCAATTATACATCTCACTTGAGTGTCTGACATAGATACCTAAAATTGGGTAAGATGAAACTGTGCCTATGACTTTGTACCTAGCTTGACATTCCTTTCAGTGCAGCCTGAGGATGAAGTTTAGGGCTTCAAAGAACAAAAGTAAGAGAGTTGCCATTAGCTAAGACTTAATCATCTTCTAAGTCAAGCAAAACTGTACCAAAGATCCTGCCACAGGTTGCTTTGATATCTAAAACAGTCTATATAGAATACGACATGATATCAATGTCACCTGAGTAACTTCATAGATCAGATGTTCTCAGAGTGGTTGTTTTTTAAATGGTAAAAAGATCAAATGCTGAACATAATGAAAGCTAAACAAAAGTTATCTGCCCCGTGATACTGTCTAAGCCTCCAGTTTTGAGTTGCTTAGTCTAACAGTTTTGGAATATCAGACTTCAACTACAAGAATTTGGAAGATTTTAGGGAACATAGTTGCTTCAGAAGTAGAGACTTTTGCCTAAGAGAGAGGCTGGAGGTGCTTAAGGTATTAGTTAAATTCTGTATTTGCATTTTTTAATGCAAAACTGGGTATGTGAATGGAGGCTATGCGCTGTGCCTTTCAAATATTCTGTGATCAGACTGACTTCCTGTACTCTTTTTCCTCCAAGTCACATCGTTTCTAAAGTACTTGCACAGAATTAAGCATACAGAAGGAGAATTGTAATGTAGAATTAATTGATGAGTGGAACTTGTAATTGTTTATTAAATGAAACCATTTTAAACAGTTGATTCAATTTTGTGAGTTAAAAATTGTTGTTCTTTCAATTTTACCAAATTTCCTACTCTACTGAAGGAGTAGAGTATAAAGCAAAATGTTTCTGGAAATAGAATGTCATCTAAAAAATGTCAAAATGAGATGCTGATCATAACAGAAGTGTCACTACAGAATGCATTATTTTATGATTTTTTTCAACTTCAAATACAAAGGATTTTATTTTAGATGGAATGGGATTTTTTTTTTTTTTTTTTTTTAACCTAAAGCTTTTCATTTATTTATATATTGATTTAGGTGGCAGCCAAAACCTACTAAGGAGATTGTGGGCTCAGAAACCTTACAATACAGAGAGGAAAAATGTTAGAGAGGAGAAATATTAGAGAGGAGAAACATTAGACAGGGTGACACTGACACTGACTGTTAGGATTGCATTCCTCCTTATAGAGAAATCTTCACTGTCACGTCCCTAGGAAACAGTATGCAGACGGAAAACTTGTCTATCAAGACAACAGTTAAAGAAAATACTATTTTAGGCAGAAAGCTATTGACCCTGTGCCACCAAATGAACAAATTGATTGGTGATGATTTCAGATTGTGAATTCCCCGTCTTCACCTTACCTAGGAACAGGTAATTAAACATCCTCCTTTTGAGAAACACCACCTCTCTCTCAAAAGAGGCAAGAACATACATTTTATGACCACCCTAATGGCAGTTGGCAGCGCAGGCTGATATTTGAAATGAGAGCACATCTTCAGGTTAGAAAATGACATTACTTGGGTCAGAAGAGTTTCAGGTAGGAAGTCCCTGATCTGAATTTGTGCTGGGAGACCCATTCCTCATGAGTGACAATATAGGGTGGGGTTTTTTTTAATTATGCAAGAACCAGAATTTCAGGTGAGTATCCTTTTTCTCTACTTAATTCTGGATTACATTTGGGCTTGATTTTGCTGTGTTTTGCTCAAAAGCATGATAGAAATTTACACAGAGAGGATGTATTTGGTTTAATAACTGGCCTGTAAAAGCCTTCCATAACACATCTACAGTGGCTGTTTCCTGGTGAGATTGTTCAGCTTCTTTTATGTAAACCTGCATACAAATTATAAACCACTTCACTGCATCTCACTGAAAAAGTCCATTAGAAACAAAAGCAATTTCTTCTGAGTACAGTCCAAAGTATTTGTAGTTAATGTTGCTTAGCCTGAACTTTGATGAATAATTTATTTTTATTCTCTTGGGCTTGTTTCCCCTGTAGATGTGTGCATGGTACCTGCTTGCCAATCAATGCATTTTCATACAGTTGTAAATGCCTGCAGGGACATGGGGGAGTCCTCTGTGATGAAGAAGAAATGCTGTTTAACCCCTGCCAATCCATCAGGTGTAAACATGGCAAATGCAGGCTTTCAGGACTTGGGAAACCATATTGTGAATGCGGCAGCGGATACACGGGGGACAGCTGCGATAAAGGTAATAAAGAAAAAACAACATATAATAACATTGTTGTTTTGACCTTCGATATTTTTTTATTAAAACATGAGCAGCCAAAAACATTACCAACTTTTTTTTTCCCCAACATACACACATTTGTTGCTTTTTTTTTTACCATAAGAATTTATCTCAGTCAGAGAAAAACTTCTCCCATGAATTTGTTTACATTTTGAGGATTTTTTTCATCAAATGTTTTGCTGTGAAAACATTTCTCTTTTTTGCCTTTATTCAGAAATACATTTTTACTATATTTAAATATTACCTTTTACCTGCTGTATCTTTCTATATTTATTGTTTCTCTGCCTTCTGCAACTGAGAAGCCAAATCCAATGATTCTGCTCCTAGTTTTATCACAAACTCTACTTTTGACCTCTCAGCTTCAACTGATTTATCACAGCGAATTATGCAGGTGAGACGGATGAAAACAGGATGACTTTTCCCCTACCTTTTTCTTTTTCCTTTGTCTATCAAAGTTCTCCCTCTCCCTCTCTTTCCTTTATCCCAGATGGCAATTATTTTGTAGTGTACATAGATGTGAGTAGAACAGAAGAATATCATTGTAGAACTTTTAACAGATGTCTCATTTTTAGCTGGTTTTATACCTCAGTAATTTATGAAGTTACTGGAATGTAGCTTGTATTAAATAAGAGTTTGAATAATATTAAACTCCAGGTCTAATAAATTAAATTGCGTGCTCTCTGAAACATTTCCCTATGGTAAATAGAACCAGCTGCAAGCAGTGTAGGAACAGAAGATGTGTATTTTTATAAGAAAGGAAAATATTTAGGATTCCAATTTTCTTGTCATTGTAATAGCTTTGTATTTACGGTTTACATATACATAATATAAGCTTTCCTGAAAGTAGGAGGTGTAGGGAATACAACTCAGCATTAATAAGATTATGTTTCTGGTTTCCAATATACAGTTTGAGACAAACTTTAAAAAATCAATCCCAACTGCAATTAGAAACAGCATCTTCCTTAGCAATGTCAAATATTCTTTGATCTGTGTCTCAAAAGCATATTTCTTATTTTAAATGTTGTTTCTACAGAAATCTCCTGTCGAGGGGAACGAATCCGAGATTACTACCAAAAGCAGCAAGGGTATGCTGCGTGCCAGACGACCAAGAAGGTATCAAGATTAGAATGTAAAGGAGGATGTTCAACCGGGCAGTGCTGTGGACCACTAAGGAGCAAGAGACGGAAATACTCTTTTGAATGCACTGACGGGTCATCATTTGTGGATGAGGTTGAAAAAGTGGTGAAGTGTGGCTGTACAAATTGTCCCTCCTAAGTGTCCGTCACACTTGTCTTTTGAAAATGTTGTATACTTATTGACCGTGTCGGACTAATTAATGCTTCATAGTGGAAATATTTGAAATATATTGTAAAATACAGAACAGACTTATTTTTATTATGAGAATAAAGACTTTTTCTTCATTTGAAAGGATTCAAGTGCTTGAACTGAGACTTCTCATAACCAAGAGGAGCTTTGAAGAAAAAAAAAAAAAGACCTGTTAACATTGCAACAGAGATGGGAAACTTTAACTGCTTTTAACATGGATTCTTCTTTAAAACATGCTGAAGATACACTGACACTATACACATGTGACTTTCATCTTAACAGCTGAGAGATGAAATACTGACCAGAACCTGAGGCTTGTTTTTTCACTTTCATATCAGTATATTTTATTGTCTTGGCAGACCATAATCAGTTATCTACAGATGAGGAAACATTATGAGTTAAAAGAATCAGATTATACAGAAATAACAATTGTATGAAATACATTTTATCTTTTGGAATTCTTAAGCATCTTGAGAAGGTGGGGTCCCATTTAATGAATGGAAAATGGGAGATGTGAGAATATACTATAATCCTGAAATCTCCTGATGATGTATACTTTTTTGTCAGCATGTTAGCAAAAGAAACAAAGTGTTTATCTGCCCTTTTCCAGTATTAATTTTTTTGTAATATAAGTGTTTGGAGGATGATAAAAATAGATTATTGATGGATAAATTAGTAATAATATGGATTTCTGTTTCTATGAGTTCTAAACAACTCTATATAGTATTCGGTTTCATTGAGAGATATTTATTGTATCAAAGTACATTGTACTTAACCGTTTTAGACCATCCCTTTTACTGTTTTTCAATGCTTTAATATATATTAATTTATATTTGTCCCAGTATTTTTGTAATTTTTTTTTTAAAGGACTTAAAAATCAGGATCTTTTGCAATAGAACTAACATAGCATATCGTCTTGGGGTGAATGTTTTCAGTCTGTTTTTTTCCTCTCCTTTCCTTTTTCTTTCCCTTAGAATCTGACCGTTTGGTGTCACTGAAACTGAACGTGATGACAATCTGCAGTTTTCACATACATCAGATATTCAGGACACCTTCCAAGAACCTGTAATGTATGACAGAAAATACCTTTACTAGGTAGCAATTGTAGAGAAGTTAACTTTCCCTATATACAGTACCTACAGAAAATAAGATGGCGTGTAGAAAATTACATTAGAGAGTAGATCTTTTTAAATTAATATTCCCATGGAGCTCTTTACCTTTTTTATAAAAAAGAAAAAAAAGGCTGTGTTATCAAGAACTGTGACTTTCCCCAAATAATAAAACTACTTTACTGCCCTAATGTTCCCCATGTTAACATGTTGCTGCTAAATTATAATGTAGAGTTGGTAATCAGTAGTGGGTTGTGTTCTTCTTTCAGTAAAACCCAGGGTACCCTGTAAAAATGCAGATGTTTTTTCAATTTTATTTTATTATTTTTTTTACAAAAAAGTTAGATGTACATGTGTAATGCAGTGTGCTTTGTCTTATTTGGACTGATATCAGTAATGATACTGATGTTTGTAAATTAAACAGATATTTACTTCACTAACAGCTTTTATTTGTATTCTTCTGAGAAGTTTAAATTGTTTAGCAGCCTTTAAGTAAACATCTGTAGTTGCACAGAATAATTGGTAAAAACCAGAATAAAACACAACCCTAGATCCAGTGTATTCTTTGCTTAAAATCTGAAAAGGAATTAACTTCGGATCATCACACCTACAGGCAGGGACATCTGAAAATGTCAGTTCATTATGAACACAGCTGAACTCATACAAAAATTAACGAAAGATATAAATAAAGTACACTGCATGAAAATTCAAATTGAGTCTATCCTAATACTTTAATGGTTATACAAATGGCAGCACGACAGTTGTCCTAGCAAGTAATTAGATTCTTCAGAGGGGTTCATTTCACTAATCTTAGACTAAGTATTTTAAATTTAAGCAACTGGATTGGATGATACTTAACCAGTTTTCTCTTTTGTAATAGAATTTTTATATATAAGTCTCTATTGATTTTACTTAGTCCACGTTAGAATTTGTCTAAATACACAATGAAATAGTCTTTGGCTTGAGGCCTTCTTTGCAGATTCTATGATTTCTAAATAATATTCTGTAAATAGGAGTAGCATTGAGGAAAAACGCCATTTTTGTGTAACAGTACTTACATAGCACTCTTGGAGAAACAGTATTATTTTTCTGTGTATGATCAAAATCCCTGTACCAACTATCTGGAGTTAAATTGCTTTCTGTCCTCATACTGACAAAGAAAGAGGAATTTTGCAGTGATGTCCAAGCAATGCTAGCAGCTACTGGTGATCCTGAGGCCATCAAGCTAGGGGCTTTTTGTGGTCTCTAAGCAGAACCAAACAAAAAAAAGTTAGGAATTTAACAGAATAAAAACAAAATTTCAAAAAATAAAATGGGGAGGAGAGGGCAAAACCAAAACAAACAAAAACCAACCAACCAAAAAAACTCTGGCAGGAATACTATGGTGGAGTACCTCTGGATAAGGCACCTGCTTCAAACAGTGACTTGGCTCACCTTAGAAACCTGAACAGGCCTATATTCTCATCATTGAAAGTCCTTAAGCATCAACAAGATATGCCTCTGTGCATAACTAGAGATAACTTTCTCAGTCTGATGGTTCATCCTGACACCTTCTTTATGCCTAAATCAAGTTTCTTGTAATACTGCTCTAAACTGTGGTCTTGTACCTGTATTCCCCAAAAGGGAAATGGGGAACTGTAGCTTTAGGCATAGCGAACACAGTGGAGAATTTAGTTCAGTACAGAACACTCTGGACTCATGGGTTTTCATTCAAAAACATAAGTTATGCAGCTTTTGACACAATCCTCAGGGATTAGACCCTCTCTCCTAGGGTCTTCTGTCTGCTATAGGAATCTCAAGCCCACTTTTAATGTATTGAATAAAATGCATAAACAGCATTGGGTTTGAAGTTACATTCCCACTCCTGGTAGTGTTCAAGGATGGGGATTTCATCAGTCTGGTCTAGTGGAAGATATCCCTGTCCACAGCAGGGGGATTGGAACTGGATGACCTTTAAGGTCCCTTCCACCCCAAACCACCCTATGATCCTATGACATGACTCAGTACAGTGACCAAGTTCCTCTCTTCAAGTTGATACTGCATACAATTCAAATCCTTTTTTCAACAGAAACCAAGAAAACCAAATCTTGCAGATTTTATCATTTTCTGCCAGTATTCTTAAAAGCTATAAAAGGGAAAGTACATGAAAATTGCTTAATTTGTACTGGCTGATGAACAGCTGCTACTGTCATCTCATAGATGATAAAAATGTGACAGAGCATGGAAAAAAGACCATTCTTGAATGGTAACAGTAACAACAGTCATTTCTACTTTGTTAATGTTGAAAGTTAATTAAGAACAGGAACTGTCAGACATGAGACCAGATTCTGCAGCCTGCATTAAAGTTTCTGGAGGAAATGGGCATGTGAGTGGTAGAAACACTGTTTTAAGCAAAACAATGATGGGCTTGACTTTGAATAAGCTTTGAGAAAGATGGCTTTTTTTCTAAGCTCTACTGTAATAACAGTTTTGTCTTGTGTTCCAAATACTTTTTATTGTCATATGGGGATACCATGAGAGTCTTAGTATTATAAGAATCGTTGTAATATGATCATGCTCTGTGTAGGTGCCACAGTCAATATGATACTTAGATGACATTATGAAGGCATTTGCCTGGAAAAAAACAGAATGCAGAGGTTTTGCAGATGACAACAAATCTGGCAAACCTGATAATCCATAGTGTACTTGCAGGGATAGTAGCACGGCAATAGAGAAAGTTGATGTCACTATGTTACTTTTGATGAGATGAGTGATGATTAAGAGATGAGGGGGAGAATGGTACGTTTTGGAAAGGAGCTTGCTGTTAAGAAGAAAATGCCCAGAATTTTTGGAAAAGCATCAAGAGAGAGTGAGGCTGTTTGTGTTGAAGCTCTGTTTCAGAAGCCTTATCTGTTATTGCTTGAAACTTATGTATTTAAAAGAAACAAAAAATTTAAAAGGTACAAAAAATGTACTCTTTATCTCTCTACTTTTGAGTCAACTGTACTGTTTGAGGAAAAGTTTATCTTTTCAATGCAATTCCAAATGCTATCTTTTAATTCCTCTTCTCTGTCAGAAGTGAGCTTTATTCTTGTGGTAGCTTGTTAGGTATGCAAGTGTCTGAGATTCAGCTCTCCCACCTTACACTGGAGAGCCTGGCACATAATTTCAGTTCCCATAAAGTGCAGTTCCCCAGCTGAGCCATTCAGGATTCTTGGCTTCCAGGAGAAATATCTATACTCTGAGCTGGTATCTCCAATCTATTTAAGATTCCTGGACTGGAAATCAGAAAACTGTTGGTAGTTGTGACTATGTACAGGCTGCTGAGAGTAAAGTAAAACTGATGTGTTTGCCTGCGTGCCTGCAGATCCTGGCTCATCCTGAAGAGCCTACTGTTTTACTGTGTTCTTTACATACTGTGTTCATGGGAGAGCAGGGAGTTGTTGTACTCATCCTTTCCGAACTGCCTGAAAGTAGAGGGATTTTGTGTTCTTTTGCAAATAAATTGTCTAGGCTAGAAATTGTAGGCCTCTTTGGTCGTGATGTTAAAAAAGTGAATAAATCTTGTTCTCAGTTTAACAAAACACAGATGGAAAAAGCAAACTGAACAGAGAGTTAACAGCTCTATTCACTAGTCTCCTGGGCTCCATGTGATTAAATCAGTGTTGGAGGGCATGTTCCTGCTGCTGCTGTTCTGGCCAGTGTCCGTAGGGGTGATGGCCAGCAAAGGAGAAGCATTCTGTCAGTGCTGCATGTCATTTGTCAAGCTGAGAAAAAACAGTAATCTCACTGAACAGCAAGACTTCTGGCTATCCAAAGTCCCAGCAAATATGCTCCAGCTCTACAGCATGACACTCATGCTGTAGGAATTTTACTTAGCTATGGGAACAGACTTTAAAACTGCCTCCCAGATCTACAGCTTCACTTCAAAATGTTGATCTTAGGAAGGCTTTCTGGTCTTTACAACTCTATCCTTTTATTTCATTCCAGTTTTAGTTCTAAATATCGAGCCTTAGTAATCTTAATCCATGCCCTATACTACATACAGGAAATTAAGACTTGGGTTTTGTTCCTTTTTTTTTATGGTTCCTTTTTTGTATCATTAACATCTGTAGAGGGAGCAGAAGACCTGCTTTAACGAAGAGGTAGTTTACACATCCAGCTACACAGATCATACATTTCCATGTCCCTTGTAATTCGGAAAATGTTACGTTACTTCCTGTGGAACAGTCCGAAATCCACAGACAGATATAGACCTAGACTGATATAAACTTACATATTTTATGGATTTATAGACTCAGATGAGGGGAATCATCTAGTTTTGTCTGTTAGATTTTTTTTTTAATTCCTGTTAGAATATTTTCCATATCACAAGAGACAAGTAAAGGCACAACTAATGTGCCTGGGTAGCTTACTCTGTCATTAAAGTGCCTTAAAAAGACCCAGTAGCCTTTTTCCAGAATATTTTTCTTCTTTCTCATAGCTTTTAACATTCTGGGCTTCAATCTGTTGTTTCTGTTAGGAACTTTGTCCACTTTGTTTAATTTCTAGGACAGATTCAATCCTTCTAAAGGGAGGGAAAAGATACCTTTTTTTAACTTCAGCTGTGCCTAAAATCTCTCCAGTACATTGTTAGAAGTATGTTTTCTTTCAAAGTCGTCTGAGAATAGGTTAACTTGAGCTGGTTTTACTGCAAATTTGTTTTTTTGCTTCTGATTAGCTTTATTTATTTAATCACATTTCTGTGTTTCTGCTATGGTAACAGCAATAAGAGGGCACCAGCTGACCTGTGCTTTAGAAGTTGCTTGCTGTTTTGAAATAGCAAGTTTAAAGAGCTTGGAGTTTGCCTGTTCTCTCTCTTTTTTTCCTTTTTTTTTTTTTTTTTTCTTTATTGGATGTCATTCAGTATCAGTTCACCCATTTTTGTGCAGTTTTATGATGATTCCATAGAGGAAAGGTAAGGACATGAGTCAACGTCAACAGAAAATTAAACTGACCACAGAAGACACACAGATCTATGCAACGGTTTAAAAAATTATTTCTAAATTCTCAGAAAAAAATTATTATTCATTAGTTTTTACCTTCCTTTTTGCTGAACAAACTGTTACATGATTATTGAACAATGCTATTAAGGAGCCTTCAAGTACACCCTTAAAAGTAATTAATGCAGAGTGTCCAGGACTAGAGAAGGAAGAAAAACCCACCTAACAGTTACTTAATTCTAGTCCAACTTTTGTGGAGAGGGAGGTTTGGGCATATTTCTTTGTCTAAATATACACACTGAAGACTACGTGGCACTGCATAGACTCTGTGGCATTACAGAAAAAGGTTCACTATTACCTTAAGTTATAAAACTAAAACAAAAATCTAAGAGAAACTTTGCAAAGCAGCTTAAAAATCAGAAGCAAAAGGTTTGTTAAGTCCTACTTGATCAGAGCAGTCATTATTCATTATCACAAACCACAGACCAGCCTTTGGCATCTAGCCCTTCCATCCAGCTCCAGGCACTCCAGACGCCACTCACTTCCTCCACTTCCCACCCACCCAGCTCTGGACCGGACTGTGCCTGTCATTCTCACTGCCCTCTCAGATGAGACACTTCTTCCTTCCTTTTGCAGCAAGTCACAGCAATCATGTTCCTGTATGTGCAGTCACTAAGACAACAGGGGGCAGCTAGTGGGAGCAAAACACCATGCTGGTGATGGAAAGAATGCTCTCAAGCCATTTCAAATATGAGCATTTGGAAATCTACTATTATTTATTAAACTGTTACAGCAAAGTGCTTGCACTAATCAGCAGAAATGGCAGCTGACAAAATGCTGAAGTAATAAAACTCCCATTCTAACATGGGGAATGGGGCCTCTTCATTTTCATTCTGAAAGGCATGCATAACTTCAGGTTAATTGAAAGAAAGGATAAAGAGACCTAGCACAAACTGAAAATCTGCTCAGCAGTCACATTCAAAAGCTACAAACAAATAATATGCCCCAGTTTGGTTTTATTGTTTCTTTTGTGGTGGTTTGTTTTTTTTTTTTTTTTTTTTTTTTCT
>JANRGW010017432.1:25970-39160 GCA_024733675.1 Psilopsiagon aymara | reverse complement strand
AGAATTTCTTCCTCATGTCCAATCTAAACTTCCCCTGTTTAAGTTTGAACCCATTACCCCTTGTCCTATCACTACAGACCCTAATGAAGAGTCCATCCTCAGCATCCCTATAGCCCCCCTTCAGATACTTGAAGGCTGCTATGAGGTCTCCACGCAGCCTTCTCTTCTCCAGGCCGAGCAGCCCCAACTTTCTTATTCTGTCTTCATATGGGAGGTGCTCCAGTCACCTGATTATCCTTGTGGCCCTCCTCTGGACTTGTTCCAACAGTTGCATGTCCTTTTTATGCTGAGGACACCAGAACTGTGCACAATACTCCAAGTGAGGTCTCACAGGAGTATAGTAGAGGGGCAGGATCACCTCCCTTGACTTGCTGGTCATGCTCTTTTTGATGCAGCCCAGGATACGGTTGGCTTTCTGGGCTGCAAGCACACACTGCTATTGACTAGTTTTCCCCCTGTTTCTGTTCTGTTATTATGTTTTAATTCTTAAATACAGGTATTCAGTAGACAACACATACATCTGCTAACCTGTTCATTTCACAGACCACATATTCCAGACCTTGACTATCTAATCTGTGAATCATCCATTAGGCTATTTACTTTTTTTTCAGATTAAAATTAATATCCTTTAGAAACATAGTATTGTACTTAAACTCTTTTGATTCTTTTCAGCCTAGAGACAACAACAAACTATTTGTCTTGAGATTGTAAAAAATGTCTATAAAATCAGTCTGGTTATTTTTAATTTCCACTTTTGTAGCAGCAGCAGGAGATGCTGAAGATGCCCAAAATATTTCTAAAATTTTTGATGATGTGGATAAGACTGAAAATACTCTTCCCATTCTGGGTATTAGCAATGCACTAGATTTGTTCGCAACCAGCTGACTAAGCAAGGCATGAAGAAGCTATAAAATTTACTTCAAACAGTGGCAATGTGTAGATGGTGTCTAAATTATGTTTGTAATCCATCTGCATGTAGGTGTACATCCCCACTGCAGGACCTCGGTGTCTCCTGTGGCTCTTTCTCTTTTTCTATCAGTGAGTCAATAGTATGCACAAACATTATACACAAACCCAAAAGAAGGCAAGACTGTGTGTTACCTTATCTATGTTACCTTAGCTCCTACAGTATCCTATTGTTATAGCTACTGAACAAACATACAGTATAAAAACAGTACTTGCTCAAAAGTAATGGCAATTTGATGCATCCTTTTCATACAAGTTAAAAATGGGAGCTCATCTTAAAGAGCTAATTTATGCCCTACATGTGTGAAGCAAAGCTTAAAAAAAAAAAAAAAAAAAAGGCAAGCAAAGAACTACTGAAAAGAATTGTTCAGGGAAAGCAAATAACTGTCAAATAACTGTCCAGCCCACTCACTGCACTCACTCCATACTATGCTGTTAAAAAAACTAATTTTGCAGTTGAGAATAAGAGATTGTAGATGCCCTCTTCTGTGATGCCACTTAGTAATGCTGAACTTTGTTATGTTAGAAATGAAGTGTCAAGTCACTTCAGAGAGGGAAGCTATGCAAACAAATAATTTAATTCCCTGCTACTGATATCAGTGAGCATTTGGCCATAGGAAATATGTGGATCAGTTTGAAGCCCTTCGATGTTTCAGAATTAGAGACATGAACCCTTACTGCTCATTAATAATCCTTATCTGTGTGTTTTCCTTTTATTTTATCCTGCCATTTTTCCTATTATTAGCAATAAAACTAGAAGTAAGCTCTCGCAAACTTACTTTTCAGATTCATGTGTGTTTTAAAAAGCAATGCTTCACTCAAATAAACAACACCTCTGAGGATCAGTTCAACAAAATCACAATGTCCTCTTTCAGCTGAGAACTGTAAGGTACAATAATATTTGCCTCTAAGATGTTACAGTGCTACAAATTTTTCGCATGGAGACAGATTTGGCATATTTGAAAATTGGATGTTATAAAATACACACATATGTTACTTTGTGTATATATGCAGTGTAAATCTGGATGTCCATAGAACTGTTTTATTGAGGAGAGCTTATTTTCTCTGTTATGACTGTTTTTTAAACTTCCTGTATCTTCTTTTTTGATTAAATCTATCTGGGATGACAGAATGTTCATTATAGACTAGGCTTTTGTTGTCCTATTATTACATGACACCTAGGAATAACAAGTGGTCAATTATCTTTTAGCTAGCACCATCAGAAAGGAAATTCAATTTGCCTACATCTTCTGTCATCACAGTACAAAAGACGCTTCCTAACCTCAGTGACACTTTAATTAGCATGATGGTGGAAAGCAGTATTTTCCATCATTAAATAGTTTAGGAGCTTTAGTGTGTAAATCATGGTTTTCTATTATAGTTTGAAAGGTTTAGATAATATTCTTCTCATGATCAAATGAAGCAGACAATATCTTTCACAAGCTTGAAACCTATTGCTGAATTTTGCACTAAAACAGACACATTTTCTCATGTCAAGAAATTATATGTAAATCAGCTTAATTTAGCATATCAGAAGGTAGATATTCAATATAGAATGTCTCATATTTCAAATCTGGAACAAGGACTGATGTGATGAGTTCACTTACAAAACATTGTTCCTGGCTTTATTTTGTGGTATCTTATTGTACATGTTTCTCTTCAATTGTCAAAAACATTTACACCCTGTGTAAACCAGTCCTTTGCAATACACATTCAATCCCATTCAAAATTTATATAAGAGAAAATGAAGAGAATTTTGACTTGTTGAACTTTAGACAACCTTTATCACTTCAGTGCAGGATAAGTAGACTCTTTGAGTTACTTTGCAGAAAAAATGTAAAAGAAAACAGTCCAAGACACAGAATGGGAGCTGGGAAAATCAACTCAAAACCAACTCAGTATACAGCCAGCTCTGGTGGAGTCAGTACTTGCTATTTCTAATGCAGCTTCAGTGCATTCACTTGCATTAAAAACCAGTGCTTTGTTTTAGACGGATGTATAGAATCACAGAACAGTTAAGGTTGGGAAGGACCTTAAGATCATCTAGTTCCAACCCCCCTGCCATGGGCAGGGACACCTCCCACTAAACCATGCCACCCAAGGCTTTGTCCAACCTGGCCTTGGACACTGCCAGGGATGGAGCATTCACTACTTCTTAGGGCAACCCATTGCAGTGCTTTCACCACAGTAAAGAACTTCTTCCTTATATCTAACCTGAACTTGCCCTGTTTTAGTTTAAACCCCTTACCCCTTGTCCAATCACTACAATCCCTAATGAAGAGTCCCTCTCTGACAACCCTGTAGGCCCCTTTCAGATACTGGAAGGCTGCTATGAGATCTCCACGCAGCCTTCTCTTCTCCAGGCTGAACAACTCCAACTTTCTTAGCCTGTCTTCATACAGGAGGTGCTCCAGCCCCCTCATGGTCCTCCTTTGCACTTGTTCCAACAACTCCATGTCCTCCTTATGTTGAAGACACCAGAACTGCATATAGAGAGATGTATTGTTAGGAAATTAGAGGTGATTCTGATAAGCATGCTTAAAAGACTGATAGATCACCACGTTGAGACTTCCAAACCTCTTTACTGTATCAATATTCAGTAAGAATACACACTGACAGTGTAAAACATTATCACTAGTTACCCAAAACAATTAGTCCTTAACAAATCTATCCTAAATTAGTAGTGAGAATACAATCACACAGTTCACACCATTCTATTCAGCACTGATGTGTACGGTCCATGACAATACTTAGTTGATGAGCTCAAGGTTATCAGGCTTGAGAACTCATTAAATAGGGAAACCAAGACCAAAGTGGGCTGTGACCTTTGTTTTCTTCCTGCTTCCGGCCATTGTTGATGTTCTATGTTGCTCTGAGCCTTTTACAAAAGAAAAGGAGAGTGGTCTCATGCAGTCTTGACTCATTATTTCTGATATGGGGACTTCTGTTTTCTCTTGTCCTACAGGATATTCACAGTCCCATCAGACATTTTTCCCATTTGTTTTGCAGAATGCTTTAGGTTTCGCTGCCTGCTCCACACCCTTCATTCTTGTCCTGAAGATTTTACTACTTGCACATGTTTTTCTGCACCTGTTTTCTGCAACTCTACCATTGTCCATTTGTGGCTCATCTTCACCTGCCAATTTGTGACTGGGGCAATTAATTATATATATTTAATGTTATTAATGTTACAAAGTGCTAATAGTGGTATTTCAGCATTATAAATTGCTCATGCAGTCTTGCAGGTTTTAGTGGCTGAGTGTGTTTTTCATACCTTGCTTCAAGGTAAACAGTTTTATTTGCTTGCTTTTGCTTTTTGAGAGTAACAAGCCTCTGTCTTCTCTACAGTTCTAGCTTCTTTTAGCAGAGAAGGACTGCTTGCCTATTTGGTAAGGGCAAAATTTAGTTCTCAAATGAAGTAATGGAAAAATAAGTTGTAATAAAAACCAGCTGCCCAGGTACAAACAAACACCATTCTATAGACTGTGTTACAAGGCTTGTATGGCCTATACTGTCATTTAAGCAATGATTAGGTTAGATGATATTTAATAACTACATTAGGCTCAGGTAAACATCTGACTATATTAAAAAAAAAAAAAAAAAAAGTTGGAAAAAAAAATCACAGAAAACCAATGTTAATGGAGGGACAGACATTCTGATAATAAGTCAGGTTTAACTTTTCATGAAGGACATAAACAATTAAATACCACCTTTCCAAAATGTTTCAGTCTGCCAGTCTTTGCATCCTTTTTGCCTCAGGTAATGATTAATAGTATCTGAGCCAACGTGGAAGCCCTTTTTCACTGACTGTTAGAAATACACGAATGCAAGATGCATTCCGTGAAGCTCTATTAATGCTCCGAATTAGCTGCTAGATTGACCAATTCATGAATGACCCCTTCCTTCCTGTAATGGATTTTTTTTGTCCATGATTCAGAGTTTTGCATATAAATGAACCGAACTTACCAGTAGACACATGAGACAGCTATAAAATGTCATGTCTACCCCATGATTTTAACAGCGGGATGTGTGATATTGTACTGGCATTGGTTAGCTCTGACAGCACTGGAAAATCCAAAATGAAGTCAATTTAAATATGATTTTGTTAATAAACTATTTCCAAAACTGTTCTCCCTCTGATAGTTTGTCTAAGTCATCTTTTTAGACACTAGCAAGACAACATACTGGTGTACTATCTTGTAAGGATGAACTGCAGAACAGGAAGATAGGATAAAAAAACAAATCTGGAAAATCCCAGGTCCCTGTATAGTCCTGATCAACCACCATGGAAATGTGTGCAGCCTCTCCAAGGCCAGTCTGTGAAGCTACCCAGAAACATAATCAGTCTGCATCATACCATTATAATTAAATGGGCAGCAGTACTCCAGTTTTGTTATGTCTTTTCTTGATGACATGCAGAAGCATATTTCTATTTAAAAAATGGGAAACGAAAGCATGAGATCAGTTCAGTGATTTGCACATGAAAACATAGAATGCTCCAAATTAAATAAGAGACTGAGTCCAGAGCTCTTAAGACCTTACAGTGGATCCATTTGGTCATTTGACCATTATTCCTAGTATAATTGTACTTTTCAGTTGCATAAAAAAAGCCTCACAAGAATGGACACACAGTTCGGAACAAGATTTAAAGTGACCATAATGAACACATAGGAAAGAATAAGAACAGTACTAATAGAATTCTTCCCTGGTAGCTGCTCAGCTGCCAACCATTTTCAACTCAGTTCCTGCTCAGGATTTCTTGATCAAGTTGTGGCCTGTCTGTTTAATAGTCCATAGTAGGTCACTCCTATATACTTGCCTAGCCTTCCCTTGAAACAGATGAATTTCTTATGTTTGTCTAGCTCACTGGCAAAGAAGGTGCTAGCCATTATATGGAGAAACCTCCTGTTATTTTTATCCTAGAAGCAAGGCACCACCTAAGCCATCAGGAACAATCAAAGAACAAGTAGAGAACAACCTAATTTAAATATTTTTGGTCTCCTTTAGTATCATCTCTAGTTTTCTAACTTCAGCAACAGTTTTTCATTGATCTATTTTCTCAAGCACTGAGGTACCTGAGACATAATAGTATCTAAGTCTGAGTTAATTTTCTCTCAAACTTCTAATGTTTTTTATATTTCCCATCAGTTGAGCATCAGCAGATAGAAAAGTATCAGCTAAGCATGACAATAAATACCCTAAACACATAATGGCCTTAAAAAATAATTTGAAACTACAAGGGTGGAGGTTGATCTGCATCTGTTATGTGCTGATCAAGGTCCTCTGAAAGAAATGAAAGACAATTTAATAGTAGTTGAGATTTTCACTCTGGGCCTATAGATAGCTGATAAATTCTCTTGTCCTACGTTTTTTTTTCAGCATCATCCCAGCTGCCAGATAAACAGCCAGCAGCCTGGTTGAAGAACTAATTAAGCTTCTTTGAGAGGAATGTATGTATTTTTCCTGTATCTTGGTGAAAACTGATTCATAATAACTACAGGAGCTCTGAACAGTTCTTGAAGCTTTTTACCATTCTCTTTTTACTAGTTGTTGAATTTAATCTATCCTTTTTAAATAATAGTATGACTTAGGCTAGTAAGAAGTCTAAGGATAGATCACATAATAATTTTTGTCTTTGAAATGGAGATTTTTATTGTTTTATAAAATAAATTATTTTATATTTCAGTTCATTCAGTGTGAATTGTGATTTAGCTTTCACTTAACACTTTAGATGAAAGGAAGCTTCTACCTATAATAAAATTTGTGATTCATTGCATACAGCAGTTTATTGCAAAAAAAAATCAAACTGCAGCCTAAAATCTAGACTGTGGAGTCTTAAGAAACCAATATAATACTTGTATGCACTAGGAACACCCCAGAAAGATCTATAAGACAAATGTTTTCAGTGGAAAAACTCGTGACAGACTCCAAAGCTGACATCTCACCATCCCGCAGACAAACAAATAAAAAACCAGAGAAACCTAAATGAAAAAGGATTCATCTCAGTTGTGACCCTCTAACAGCTAGGCAGTCAGTGTTCATCCTTTCTCACAAATATTGCAAATGCTTACAAAAAACACATCAGAAAACTTTAAACTTTAGATAGATGCCAAAACTTCAGATAGATGCCAAAATTAAAGACCCAAGTTGATTTCTGGAGTTTTTATCTCCCTCTAGTTAGAGAGAAGACAGAGGAAAGCTGAGGACATATGAAGAGAAACAGTACAATTTCTTCCTCTGTTTCCCTCCTGCAAAGATAAAATGAATGTACCAACCATACGGAAAGTTGGGCAGACAGAACATGAGCTTATGTAAGTGCCCGTAGCATTACATATTTAATTAAAACAATGTTGTGTTATAGTTTAGGTTTAAAAATTTTAGCAAATGCCTCAATAATACCCTAAAGAGAACAACTCTCTTGAAAAGCTTTTAGCTTGTGCAAAATCATGAAAAGAGAACTTAGCAGTACCTATCTGAAACTAAGAACAGCAAAATGAGGGTAGGTATAAAATGGTGCCAAAACTGAGAGAGACTGGGCTGTTCAAACAACATTTTAATAGGAAATAAATAAATAAACTACACAGTTGCTGTTTTTCCTTAGTGCAGTAGTAACCATAGAAACTAAACCCAGGGGTTATTTTCATTCACAAACCATTTTTTGCAGCAAAGCAAGGAATTCTCTGAACAAATTAATGGGTTTGATCCTGCAAAGTGCAGCTGCAGATCTGTTTGTTCTTGTTCCAAACTCAGCAAGCAGGGCACATGCTAGCTCTGCATAGCTGCGAAGCGGCCCACAAGGAGGGGGGAAAAAGGGAAGTAAAAGGGTCTCCAGGTTACCAGTGTAGGAGCAGAGCTGTGAGGGTTCTCCCCAGGGCATGGAGAGCAGGGGTAGATGGCATCCTGGGGGTGGTGGAAATGCCCAGCACCCAATCAGGTGCCAGGGAAGATCCTGCTCCTGCTGATGCCAGCACCAACCTGCAGCTCACACTGGTCTTACACAAACTGGTGATTGTCACTCACCAAAAACATACACTGCCTTCAGGGTCAGCAGAGGCTGGTGATCAGGGTCAGCACTGTCAAAGGCAGAGATCATGTAGGACTGTCATTCGGAGTAATGAGGTCATGCCTTCCCAAACAATGGGGAGTTCTACGTTGCAATCCTTCATGCGGATGGAAGCAAATTACTCCGGAGACGAAAGCTTTACTTCTAAGGGAGGAAGCCTTCCTAGATCCTCAGCCTATAAGGGAAGTGAGAGTGCAGTAAGTTGTAGAGATATGAGGCACACTGTATATTAGCCTTCCCAAACAGACAAAGCACTTACATCTTAAAATAAATCAGGTAAAAAGAAGATTAACAGATGTGCAAGGTATTTCTGTACTTTGAGCCCTTGTTACTGAAGTAGCATTATGGAGTCAAAAGAATGAAAGGCAGCCAGAAAGTCACATAACCTGGCATTTAAAAGCTGAAGGTCACAGTCATGTAAATGGACCAGAATGCCTTGATCTATGCCATCTTGCTTTGTTTGTGCACTTTTTCTGACTATAAAAGAAGAGATACTTTAGGGGTATATGGTGTGAGCATCTGGAAATCATCAGTCATTTACCATTATCAAAATAGAAAGCATTTTCCTTCATAATTTGAGAAGCTATTTCCTTTCTTTTTATTGAAAAAGGGGAATGAGGAAATGTAATGCATAATGTAAATGTATTCTTTATATGCTAACATTTCCTCTTGACTAACTTGGAAGAACACAAAAAACTAAGAATAAGGTTGGGTTAGGTTGGCTGTAAAGAAAGAAGTAACCTTACCTTATCTTTCAATAGAAAACCACTGAAACTTTGCCTAGAAAATGTTGACCTGTTCTTTAAAGACTGCTCAGCACAGAGGGTGACCTAAAGTGTTCTGAAGTGATGAAATACAGAGCTGATTTGTAACAATTTATTCACATTGTAGGGAAAATATTGTTGCAGTTAAACACACTGAATTATTAAACAAAAAATCTGAGCAAATATTTGTGGTTTGAATTTGTTTTTTCTATTTCTTTGGGAAAAACAGTTCAACGTTTGTTATCTTCAGTGTGACTTTTATAAAAGGAGGGTAATGTTTCTTCTTGTTATGCTTTAAGGAGAAATAAGTTTTATGGATTACCATGACCAAGTAGGCTGTTCACCATAATGGAGTTTTAGGTTCTTCTGTAGTACATTCACTAAATAATGTTTTTAAAAAGAACATGTTGAATAGCAACTGTTCTTTGCTCTGCTGGCTGAAATGAAATGTTCATTTGTCTCCATACACAGTCATGCAGTGTCAGAATAAATTTCAGGAGAATAAACCAATGGAAATCATTCTCCAGTGTATGGAAATTGCATCATATTACCACTTGCTTGTTTACATTCCAGTTCCAAGAATTAAGATTTTCTAGGATATCAATAGGATAATGAGATATTGCATGCTTATTCAATTATATATTGATAATGCTGATTATCAGAAAGGCCATAATTATCAGGAAATCTAGGCATAATTAAAAACATGAGTTATTTAAAGTGATCTCCATGCCACATAACATGCAATTTAATCCCAACTGCATACTGACTGAGTTCCTTTGCCTTTTTAATACAGTCCTGCATGTGTCAAAATACATCTCATATCTGGAAAGTAAATTCTCATTACAGGTTCATGAGAAATCCAACATATCGTAAGTCTATACCTCAAGTTGAATCTTATACAGAAAATACATGGACAACTGTGGGTTTGGCCATGAACCATGCAATTCTTTAGTTAGAATTACCTGAGTTTGCCATGAAATAAGTTAGGATTATGTAGTGCCAACTAATTTTAACATTGTAGAAATTCACAATTAATTAGCTGAAAATCTCCCCTTATGAAACATAAATCCTCCTCCTAGTCTGTTGTATATTGAGAATAAAACATTGTTCCATCCATTTCTTTTTGATCTCTTAAAAAATGTAAAGCTGTACATTAGATGATAAAATATATTGAGAAGTTTTGTCATAAAATCTACTGTCCACATCATTATTGATTGAGGCATTAATCAATCCTTTCATTGCATTTCTGTAAGATTATATTCAGAACTACAATCCTGTACCCAGTGATCTATTCCATGCTCTTTGGTTATCTGAAAAACACTACTTTCAATAAGCCCCTGAATGTCATTACTTGTTAATTACTAGCTTCAATGACAAAGTATATTCTAACATCTAGGAATTTGATGATTGTAATGTTGGTGGATTTTTTTAAATAAATACAGAAGTTTCATATAATTTTATAAGTTATTTAAAATACATTTATGCTACTTAATAGAAAAGGTAACAAGTTATAACTGAACATCCTTTGAAAACTTAAGAAGTTATACTTTATTCTCAGGAATAAAGTAGACAGTTCTTGTCTATATGTATTTATAGATCATCCTTTGTCCTTTTTATCATACTCATTTTGCTGATAACAATGCACACATACTTTGTTAGCAATGATTGGCAATTAACTTATTTTTTTTCTCTGAAAACTGTTGTGAAGTTGCTAAAAAATGACTTATTTAAACTGAAAGTCTCAAAAAAACATTCACTATTTTAAATATTTAGAGGAAGCATGCAGTGGGAAGAGATAAATTTGCAGTCACAACACGCTGTAGTATCAATGGATAGAAAATGGAACCAAATATATTGTAATCCCAAGGGCATTTAGAAAAGTGAGATCCAGACATTTAAGGTAGTCCAAAACCCAAGCATACAGCAGTCCTTCCCTATACAGATGTGATAGAAAATAACACTACCTATCCAAGACAGCCTCTGCCTATGTCTTAACAAGGTGATAAATATATATTTAGGATACTTGGTAGCATATAAAAAGGCTTAACCATCATAGAATCATGGAGTCATAGAATAGTTAGGATTGGAAAGGACCTAAAGATCACCTAGTTCCAACCCCCCTGCCATGGGCAGGAGCACCTCCCACTAAACCATGCCACCCAAGGCTCTGTCCAACCTGGCCTTGAACATCGCCAGGGATGGAGCATTCACAGGTTCCCTGAGCAACCCATTTCAGTGCTTCACCACCCTTACAGTAAAGAATTTCTTCCTCATATCCAATACAAACTTCCCCTATTTAAGTTTTAACCTGCTACCCCTTGTCTTATCACTACAGTCCCTAATGAAGAATCCTTCCCCAGCATCCTTATGGTCCCCCTTCAGACACTGGAAGGCTGCTGCGAGGTCTCCATGCAGCCTTCTCTTCTCCAGGCTGAACAGCTTCAGCTTTCTCAGGGAGGGGCTCCAGCCCCCTGATAATCCTCATGGCCCTCCTCTGCACTTGTTCCAACAGTTCCATGTCCTTTTTATGTTGAGGACACCAGAACTGCACACAATACTCCAAGTGAGGTTTCACAAGAGCAGACCTCATGCTCCTTTTGATGCCATCACATGACACAGATGGCAGAGTCCATCCAAACTGTTTTTTACAGCTTCAGATTCAGTCAAAACTTATGCAAACCTTACCCCTTATAATCTCTACATGTTTGTCTTCTCAGTAAGTTGTCAGATATTATTTACCACTCTGCAGGCATGTAAACACACTGAATTGTATGTGTTTTGGCTAGCCTAACAGATATATAATGTTGCCTCATAACAGATCCACATTTAGTGTATGCTTCAGCAATGTCTTGTATCCACAGATCTGATACGAAGAATTGTGAATCAAAGAGGGACAATTAGAGTGTGATAACATGCTTCAGTGAACCTAGCTAAGCTAGTCCAGTTCCAGTGAAGACAGTTACCTCTAAGATAATAGGGGAGACATAGGATGATATGGCAACAGAGTAAATGAGCTAAAACGTCCTGGCTATTATACCTCAAGTGGCTTATGTTCAGCATGATGTTAGAATATAGCCTTCATCATATACTATGATGAGACAATTCAAGCCTAAAATGCTACTGAAGTAAAATAGGATTTTTTGGGGGGTGGATGCAGCTGAATTTGAGACAAATCTCAGCTACTGTGAAAGGAAATAATTTATTTATCTTTTAAAATATAGTTAAATTCCACACCTTTGAACTTAAATGCAGAACAGCAGACCATTTCAGTTCATAAAATATACAGTGTCTCTCTTGAGGTCGCAGACAAAATGCCAACTAACTTCAGCAGAAACAAGATTTCACCCATATGGCACCATAATTTACCCCGTAGCATTGTGCATGCCTGATATCTTTAAGGGCAAACTCTTGACATAGGAAATTTAATAGCAAAACCTCCATAAATATAAATAAATCCAAGATTTAATCCTAAAAGCACAAGCAGAAAAAGCTTGGTGACGCATCAGTAAAAGTGAGATCAAATCCAGAATTTGGCAGATGTGTTGTTTGGTTCGAGACTATACACACGTGAAGGCTATTAGGAAAAGAAGTAAGTATTCGTTAATTCAAACAACAGACCGTTCTATAGCTGATTATTGGTAAAGATATTGAACATTCTTTTTTCCCTAGAATAGCACACTATTTTCATAATAGCACAGAATCATAGAATCATAGAATAGTTAGGGTTGGAAAGGACCTTAACATCATCTAGTTCCAACCCCCCTGCCATAGGCAGGGACACCTCCCACTAAATCATGCCACCCACGGCTATGTCCAACCTGGCCTCAAACACTGCCAGTGATGGAGCATTCACAGATTCCCTGGGCAACCCATTCCAGTGCCTCACCACCCTAAGAGTAAAGAATTTCTTCCTCATATCCAATCTAAACTTCCCCTGTTTAAGTTTGAACCCGTTACTCCTTGCCCTCTCATTACAGATCCTAATGAACAGCCACTCCTCAGCATCACTATAGGCCCCCTTCAGATACCGAAAGGCTGCTATGAGGTCTCCACACAGCTTTCACTTCTCCAGGCTGAAGAGCCCCAACTTTCTCATCCTATCTTCATATGTGAGGTGCTCCAGTCACCTGATCATTCTTGTGGCCCTCCTCTGCACTTGTTCCAACAGTTTCATGTTCTTTTCATGGTGAGGACACCAGAACTGCACACAGTACTCCAAGTGAGGTCTCACAAGAGCAGAGTAGAGGTATGGGATCACCTCACTCGACTGCTGGTCACGCTCCTTTTGATGCAGCCCAGGATATGGTTGGCTTTCTGGGCTGCAAGCACACACTGCTGGCTCATGGACATTATTCCATCACCCAACACCCTGAAGTCCTTCTCCACAGGGCTGCTCT
>JANRGW010017432.1:15865-25870 GCA_024733675.1 Psilopsiagon aymara | reverse complement strand
TATCGCTCCTGAGCATGCAGCAGGTGATCCTTGAATATCAACCAACAGTCTTGGGCCCCCCTGCCCTCTAGGGCTATATCCCATGGATCTTTACTAAGCAGGCTTCTGAAGAGGCCAAAGTCTGCCCTCTTGAAGTCCAGGGCAGTGAGCTTGCTGCATGCTCTTCTCACTGGCCTGAGGATCTCAAATTTGACCATCTCATGATCGCTGCAATCAAGGCTGATATATTTTCACCTGTCCTGCAATCAGTAGTTCTTTACCCATGTATGGAAAGAAAGGTGTAACTAGAAATGTCTAGACAGTACATTTTTGTTAGAGTGTAAATCTGCAAATTAATGTCCATCTGCCTCTTATATGAGATTTGGAAGATATGCTGAGCAGGTCGCTCATAATCAAATAGCTACAGCAGCTAATACTTTCTCCCATGAGGAATGGCTGATATGTTTCCCATTTAACATAATAAAAAAAATTACCTGAGAAACAGCTGGAAAAAGTTAATGCTTACTAGAAACGCATATAGGTAGATTAAACATTGAACAAGGCCTTTGATAGAGTAGAGGTAGCTCTGATAAGATTGTTGTAAACCCTGGTCCTGCAAAATCGTGGCAAAACCCTCATTCTTTTTAAAAAGGTGAAGTTTTCACATGAATCTCTATAAACAAAGCAAGGCTAGAAAATCGGTCTCTAAAAATAACCGAGGGGAATGAGACACAAATAGAACCTGGACCTTGCACCCAGTCTGCTAAATTCACATGAACTGTGGAGGAAGGGACGGTATTCTTGTCATGACCATTAATTTGCTGATAGGGAGATGGAATATCTTTGTCTTTGATCAACCTTGTAAAGGAGTTAAGCAAATATATATACTTTCAGAAGCTTCTTGTTTGCTTGTCTTTTCATTAGTCCTGCAGTTATCTAAGGTTGTCTTGCTCTGTCAGTTCAGAACATATTTCACTGTGTAATGTCTTCAGTGTTATATTTGACTTGAACTCAGGTTTTTTAATACAGTATATGCTATAACTGCTAAGCTAACAGACAGTTCTTTTCAGGTGCTACAAACTTAGATTTGTAGTTGGTGTTATTTAAGCTTACTATTTTTTGGTTAAAGATATGAATTCCAGCAGATTTTACTAGGTTTCTTTTTTATTTCTCTATTTGTTCTTTCTCTAATTATTTCTGGTGACTTGCACTACAGATATAGGAATAAATGACTAAAATCTTAATCTCTACATTTGTAAGGATCATTATTCTTCCTTGTTTTCTCTTTTGCTGGTGAACTATAGCTTATCTTAATTTCCATGTAGACATTTAGGGAAATGCTGTTATTGTATTGTTTAAACTGTAGATAGATGAGTACACCCGTTCATTATTGAAGCCAACTGCTTAATTCTCACATAATACACAAGAAAAAAAAAAAACAACAAAACCCCAACCTAAATCTTTTCTGCTGGTTCTGAAAAACATTGAACTGAATATACCACTTGTTATCTAATATGATAAGATATCCCCTAGCGGTATTAAACTCTGTAGCTTTACAACCCACATTACTTTTAAAACAGATGTTTAAACTTCTTGATGCACACAAGTGTA
Organism: Psilopsiagon aymara; assembly: GCA_024733675.1. Lineage (NCBI taxonomy): Eukaryota > Metazoa > Chordata > Aves > Psittaciformes > Psittacidae > Psilopsiagon > Psilopsiagon aymara. The sequence goes on along the minus strand of JANRGW010017432.1, from coordinate 24,280 downwards.
TGTAGAGTCACACCGTTTTAAATCTAATTAGTGTTTAATAAGCCATTGGAAATGTTGTCCTTCAGCTCTTACAAATTAATCCTGATCTCTTAACACATGCTGATATTTTGAAACTAATTATTCTGAAACAAAAAAGAGGTCTGAGTTAGTCTGAATTAGCATAAACAGCTCCCATGATTATTTTATGTGCTTCCAGCAGGGAGGTGTTAATAGTCTACTCATGGTTTGATATGAAAAATTCTGTAACAGGATTGAAAATTGTTCTGCATGATGGTCAGCATTTCTTACTTAACTACAATTAATACAGCTCAGAACAGAAGAAAGAACTATAGACCTTTCAGAATGACAGTCTGGGCTACAGTGACGTACCTTCTTTGTTAGCAAATTGCATGCAAACTAAACCTGGAATCTGCTAATAAACCTGAGCTCTTTCCAGCTCACACACAGCAATTAAGACTCCGTGTTAGAAATAATTGACAAGTCTGTCAGTGATGTGCCAGAAGAGAATCCAGTCAGTTTCTCAGAGCTGGTCTGGCAACATGCTACTAATAGCAGTAAATATATATATTCATGCACAGACATACGTGCATACATATGGACACACACACACTCTTACAAACATTTATATGTATATATGCATGTGTACATACATATATATGCACTTATATAAGAAGCACACATGTATTTTCACACTAAAACCAAACTTGGGATACAACTAATACATACCTGTGATTCTCTTTTTTTTAAAAGATTAGCTGCAAGCAAAACACAGAGCTTGCTCTTGTACAAAAGCCTTGTTTTCATCAGACTTGGAAAGTGCAAGGACTTCATAGTCCTGCTTTCACAATCACAATTTCATCTAAATCAGTGGGGGAAATGGATAGAAAGAAGGATAGTAAACTTCATAAATTCAGTACTCACCATCAACAGTAAAAAAAAATTATTTTCAATATATATTGCATTGACATCAGCAACCTGGATGGAAGCTAACTTTTTTTTTTTTTTTTTTAAATATATACTGTGTAAATACACATATTCTTTATGGTACCAAAATTTTCAAGAGTGACATTTCTAATTCACACAGCTGATAGGGAGATTTAGTTGAGAAAAGAATTTCAAGTTTAAAATATAGAAACAGGAACTTGCAGTACAAAAAACACTAATCTTTTTCTTTGTTTCAACTGAGGCTTCCTTGCAATGGAATGATTCTGGAAAAGGTAACGAACGCTTTTTGATTCCTAATTTCAAATAGCAAATAAAGGCTTGTCCAAATTCAATGGCAAACAGCATGAGCAAACTTCATCTGCTCACTGTAAATGGCTTTAACAGCTCACAGAAACATCAAAGGATTTTAATACTTTGATGAGAAAAATTTTATGACCAACAAAGCACAAAAATATATTTTCAATAAAATTTGGGGTTTTTTTAATTAAAAATTGATTGCTATCTAAATAACTGCATACTATTTTGTCCTCTTCCCAATGAGGTGGAATTCAGGATGAAAAGACTTGGAGCAACAAAACACCCATGTCAGAAGATCAGAAACAGATGGTAAGAGGCTCTGAATACGCAGAATCAAAGGAGGCCAGATTTAAAGAATATATAAATACTAGAAAGGAAGCAGCTCATCCAAGCTACATTGAATACTGACAGATTCAGCCAGAGTATAACCACAGCTGCCAGTAGTTCTGGATTTTCTTATCACTCTTGAATGATCTTACAAACAGGTGCAGCTGATAATAAGATTTTTGAAGACAAGCAATGCTAGAATGTACAGTTGCTGAACTGTATGAACTAGTGGAGACCAGAGAAAATATGTCAGATCCTGAATTTAAGTTTTTCCAATGTAGTTTCAGTCACTGTCACCTGAATGTAATTGTATCTGCAGAGTAATTCAATTTTCAGCCAAGAATGTTCACTAGAAAAAGGAATCCCTTTGGATTTCTAAATGATAATACAAAAGCTGCTTACAGCAGAGATAGAACTGAGGCAATACTTAATCAAGATTTACTTAACCTTTTGGTTAACACATACCAACACTGCACATCAAAAACTGTGAGCAGATTCTGACACACTAGTTTGGAATTGGAGCACTTCCATGGAAACCCCTATAAATAGAAGCCAAAATTTCTGGTTCTGAACTACCAGTGTATCTGCTAAACTTCATATGCAAGCCAGGCCTTGCAGATGAGTAATACGAAAGGGAGTAGTTGATCCAGGAGCCCCTCTCCACAATGGTCTTTTTTACACTTTTTATACTTATACTGAAGATATATCTACTGATTTCACCACTTCAGTGGATTAAAACCTCACCTAGCTGACCACTGTGTAAGCTCAAGTGATAACAGAAACAGCAAATACGGTCCATGAGTAAAAGGCATGTATCGTATAGTTCATATCCCTCTTTATCAGTTAGAGGTCTTTGGCTTCTTCTGAAAAGCTGAGTTAGAGAAATATGCAGCCTTTCTTTATCTCCTATTCCCTTATTCCCTCATTTATTGAAATAAGATGTTGTTGTGTCAGGAAACAGATGTGAAGTGTTAAAAAAAGAAAATATTTTTTAAAAATTTGGCAGTAGACAAAGAAACTTATAGTTTTTACTACTGCTTTGTGGGACATTTAAAGAGGAGCTATAACATCTAGAAATTTGGAGCAAATCAAAGTGATACTTGAGTAGACTGAGCAGCTGAGAAAAGAGAAAGGAGAACTCACTTCAAGGTGAATGATTCAAATCCACCTGTATCAGTACTGAGCTGAAGTTACTGAAGCTCACTGACATCTAGACATCTATGAAATGAGCAAAAGTTCCATTTTATTTCCCAGCAGAACAGAATTTCCAGCCAAAATAGGAAAAAAAAAAAAAAAAAAAGAAAAACTAATCTACTAATCTGTTTGCAGAACCACCTTAAACCCTACAACAGTTGGTTTTAGAGTACTGGAATCCTGTGCAATGCCAAGTTGAAGCCACCATTGGCTTAAGCCAAAATGAAGTCAAAAAGAAGCTTAATCATTTAATCTTCATTAGGTCAACTGACAAGATTAGTTGGTAAAGGTCATGTGGCTGTTATCTGGGACTGCACTATCCTGTAATGATCTCTAAATTAAGATAAAAGCCTACAACAGATCATCTTTTGTGATCAATAAAATTTACTTTAAACACATGTAAATATCAGCATCTGTTTTCATTATGGTTGTCATTGCATTCACTCATTCATGGCAGCACTGCTCATAAATGTAATTATGTGGTAATGCTCCATTCTGTCTCAAGTGAACACTCAGAGTAGTCCTGTACGATGCAGTGCTTGAAGAAGACTGGCTTTCTGGTTGCATCTGATTCTAAACCAAACTTCTCAGCTTTTTATTCAGTGGAAACTAGTTAATGGGAACTCCAGGTGAAAAGATATTATTTCTCCCTGTAGACTGAAAAAAGAAAGTGTAACAATTGAAATGCTTCATTCACGTAGATGCTAGTGGAAATCCTGCTGCAACATTTGGAGTCACCTTACTCCTGCATTCAAATTCAGAGTTGGTGTAGAGGACAGCATCTTAGTAAGAAGTGTATAAACCCTTCTGAATCAACCCTTTGGAGAAAAACATTGTATTACTCATGCCTTTACAGTGGTTTTGCATGCCATTACAGTGAAGTATGACATCAGAGGGTAGTTTAGTCATGGCATTCTTCAAGGCCCAGTCCCAATCTGATTTAATATTTGCTTCTGAGAGAGGTACAAAAAGGTAAAAGCACTGATGCCATTTTTGTTCTGAAAAGATTTCAGAAATATCATCCATAGAGTGAAAAATGAGGTTATTTATACAGATTAACTAGATGATAGTTATTATAACAGAAACAGGATAAACTTTATCAGGTCAAAGTTTAATATCATGAATTTGAAAGCTAATAAAAATAATTTCTCCTGCAACTGGGGGACTTGTAGCACAGGAAAATTTGTATGGACTAGCTAATCAGAAGGTGACCCTGATTCCCACTGTAATCCACCAACAGAAAGATATAATCCTGTAATACACCAATAAGGACTTTTCTAATAAGAGAATAAATTAGAGGAATGGTTGTACTATTCTATGAATTACTGACATTTTTATGTCTTAAAAGTTCTGTTCAATTCTTGTCATTCTCCTGTAGAGAGAATTAAAAATTAAACAATTTTGTGTTTGCTTACCAAAAAAAACCTGAAGAATTTGTCAGTAAATTATGCCTGTACTCTGCTTATGGGACTTAATTATGTCAGTAAAACAAAACCTAACTTTTCTTATTTAACAGTATATCAGGATTAAAGAGTTGAAATGGAAAAATGTGTTTCATCTGAAAAATGGAAAGAACACCATTCAACAATGATTCTGTATGCAAACATACAAGCAAAAAAAAAAAAAAAAAGGGAGGTTGAAATGTGAAAATGTGACAGTTGCTCTGAATGTTCAGCAGAATGTTCCTAACTGTCAGAAGAATGACATCTGGTGTACTTTTACAAGAGAAGTAGGGGCAAAACCCCTTAACAACTTGTAAGATAGAAGCTGATCCATTTATGAAAAGGAGGATTAAATGGCAAAGCTCCATGTGAAAGCAAGGACTTGGATTCAGTGACCCTGGGGGTCTCTACCAGTCCCACAGTCCTATAAATCGTAAGTCCTCTAATCCTATAAAACTTGTTCGCACAGTGGGTAGCGCCTGTGGAAGCATACAAAGCTGCTTATGTGATAGCGGAGGTGACAGTTAGAAAATGAAGCCCTAAGTTAGTATTTTATCAAAAAGCTCTGTTAACAATATCAAGAATTAACCTCTTAACAATCTTCTTTTATGAGGTACATCTGCTATCTGAAGGATATATATATGTTCACCATTGCCTTCACCTGCGTACTTTTCTTTCTGCAGATAAGCAGAATTGTGAGTGAGGTTATAGAACATTTTAAGCTTCTTGAACTGGTAATTGTCTGCATCCCTTCAGGGATCTTGTCCAAAGGTCTGGTTTTGACAGTTTGAAAGGTGCACAATGTATTGAGATTTGGTAAGCGTTTCAAAAGTGAACATTGATCCAGTATTTTAAGCAGTTGTCCCATTTATCTAGAATGACCTGCATGTACGTATGGATGGATGATGGCACTGCATGGCATGACTATTAATTGATTTAAGGAAAAAAATTACTCCTTAAAAGAAACTAAAGATAATTAATAAAAATTGTGATTACGTATTGTATGGGTTCCCAGTCTACTCCTAATTGAAAAAGAAGTTAACCTTATAAAAGAAACTTTTCCACAGCATTTTATTGGGTTTGAACTCTAAAACTGCACAATACATAGAATGATTAATGGTGTGTCTCGGTTGAAAAGAGAAGACAAGACGCTTCTTCAGTTCAGTCTCAGGATGATTAATTCATAAGCAGGATTCCTTAGCTGGCCCCTCACACAAAAGTCTATTCTGTAATTAACCTATTGCTTAATTAATAGAGATTAGCAAATACTTCTCAATTAAAAATTTATTTGATGAATTTAGCCTTCTATTTCCTTTTTACAAATTGTATCAGAAGAGTCTGGGAAGTATTTAAAGATGTAGCTTTTTAGTATTTACAGACATCTTTAGTAAATAATTGTTGCTTTGTGGTTATTATTTAAGTTCTTATTAGTAGTTCTTATTACTTAGATATCTGCTTTAATGAGGATATTCATTGTTAATACATAGGTCACAATGTTGTACATAGCCAAAACCAACAGACTGGTAATTTGGGGCTTTTACCTAGCTGTATTATTCATAGTTCATAATATGAACTGTCCTGACTAGATCACCAATTAAATGAACAAAAGGAAAATATAAAATAACAATAACAGTAGGAAATAATTCTGGGTAATTAACTGACAATTAATTTGAAAGTTAAGCTAAAATAAAAAGGAGTTTGTGGCTCACTGGAACACTAGCACACACTAACTATGCATGCACTTCATTATTCTTTGAAAGCAGATGTGGGTTCATCAACATGGCAGAAATGAAAATCGGTTTTCACTTTTAAATTTGTCAAGAATCTGAAAATTTATTTTTTTTTTTTACCCTTGAGCTCAGTAATTTATATTTTCACTGCATTCAAAGCACGTGAAAATCTTTGGAGAAGCCTTCACTCACCTGTATTCTTTGGATCACACTATTAATATTAGAAAGTGCCATCCTTCTGATTTATAGGTGGTGTAATGACATATTCTAGCAATACAGACCTCAGTAATAGTAAATAGATACACGAATTCAACAGGGCTGGACTTTGATCCTTTATTTATTATTCAGTCTTCTCACTTCCTAACTTGTGGTTGAAAACTCACTCTCTTTCCAAGTGGTGAGTCAGTTAGCCGGTGTTCAGGACTACATGGGAACCTGTTTCATGCCTGAAGATATCATTGAGGTGTACCCATACACACACATGGTGTCAATACTTGCCTCTCACTTAAAGTTTATGATGTGAACCATAAATCAAAAGGTAATTAGTGCTAGCAGACACCCTGTTATACAAATAGCCAAGGCAACCTTGGCTGCAGCACTTCATTACCTGCAGAAAGCATGAGTATTTCTGCAGAGCACCTACCTACTCACAGAGTTATGGTGAGGAAACAGTTCCCTCTGTTCTTTGGAGGTTCACCTACTATGAAGAAGGATGGAAGGGTCCTGGAAGCAGAAACAGCAGGGAAAAATTAGTGTAATTCAAGTCTAGCACGGATGACATTGAAGTGAAAGGGAGTGATGAAGCCTTAGGTTTCTGTCTTTGGGTCTGGAAGTGGTTGGGTTTTTTTTGTTAAATGGTTTTCCAATACATCTACACACCCAAGGGAGATGGCTAGAAACTCCACGCCACCTGCTTCCCAACTAAGTGCATTTATTCCAAAGCTGCACCACATGTTCAGCAAGAGAGATAACATTATCAGGCCTCTGAACAATTATGAGAGAAACCACAAATTTGTCCAGTGAAGTAAATGAGAAACTAAGAAGTGGAGATACCAAACATTTCTCACTTGTTCACAATATTCTTAGGGGAAGAAGTTGTGAACACATTGCCCATACAGGTCATACAGTTAATGAAAAAAGGGAATGTAGCCTGGATATCACTCTGTGAGGATGTTTAGTACTTTCCCATGGTTGTGAAGGGAGCCTTTTATCCGTATTGATATGTTCAATTTTGGAATATATGGGGCAAAAGTTTTAGAAACCATATGGGATAAAATACACTGAAGGCATTCAGCAAAAGTGCTGCTAAGAGTGAAAAGTCTTGAATTAATGTTTTGTTGATGAAGGAATGCAAGACAAACTTCTTTCAGTTGGTTTGGATTCTCATGCATTGGAAGAATTTGAAAAAGTGTAAACTCCAGGGCAGAAAAAGGCTTCAGTTAAGTATTTCAGTGGGCACTGAAAGCAGATATACTAAGTGAGAAATATGTGTGTGGTCTGATTTTTTTAATGAACAATCATGCTGTAATCTGAGTTTTCTGAATCATAATTATTTTTTGTTTAGTTGTTTTATGACTCATCCTTTTTGACTGGAGATTGAAGTTACATGAAGTATGAATCATAGACTTTTCTGGTCTATAATATTTGTCAGAACTTTCGGCTGCAATGGGCTTGTCCTGGGGGGAAAAAAAAAAAAAATAAATCAAAAAACACCAGTCTTTTAAATCCATTACCGCCACGGTTGCTAATAACACAGTTCCTGTAACAGAAATACTTATGCTTCAGTTTGCCTGTCAAAAGCTTTTTTAATGCAGAAGGAGAGATACTTTTTAGCCTGTCTGAGCTAGATAGCGACCCAATGCCCAGTGTTCAGGGAGAAGGATCATTATGTACATAAAATCATAGAATAGTTAGGGTTTGAAAGGACCTTAAGATCATCTAGTTCCAACCCTCCTGCCATAGGCAGGGACACCTCCCACTAAACCATGCCACTAAAGGCTATGTCCAACCTGGCCTCAAACACTGCCAACGATGAAACATTCACAGGTTCCCTGGGCAACCCATTCCAGTGCCTCACCACCTTTACAGTAAAGAATTTCTTCCTCGTATCCAATCTAAACTTCCCCTGTTTAAGTCTGAACCCATTACCCCTTGTCCTCTCATTACAGATCCTAATGGAGAGGCTCTCCTCAGCATCCCTATAGGCACCCTTCAGATAAGTCAGCCTGTCTTCATACGTGGCCCTCCTCTGCACTTGTTCCAACAGTTGCATGTTCTTTTTATGTTGAGGACCCCAGAACTGCACACAATACTCCAAGTGAGGTCTCACAAGAGCAGAGTAGAGGGACGGGATCACCTTCCTCGACCTGCTGGTCATGCTCTTCTTGATGCAGCCCAGGATCCGGTTGGCTTTCTGGGCTGCAAGCACACACTGCTGGCTCATGGACATTATTCCATCACCCAACACCCTGAAGTCCTTC
>JANRGW010017432.1:0-15765 GCA_024733675.1 Psilopsiagon aymara | reverse complement strand
TTCTTTCGATTCTCCTTCCCATCCCTCCAGGAGCAGAGGGAAGAAAAAAGGGGAAGTGAGTGAACAAACTGCGTGGCAAACTGGGGGAGGATGCGGTAGCTCTGCACCACATCCTCCCCTCTCATCGACTCTGTCTGGGTGCCTGCACTGACCACCGCCGGGGCAGACAGAGCAGAGCTCCTAGACCGAGCCTGGCTCACATGGTGAGCGCTCACCATCCTGCCCGCCTGCCAGCGCAAATTGCCTCCAGCCCATCCTGGTCGCCACGTTCCTGGTCGCTTGCGTTCCCTGGGACAGGTTTTTAATCAGTCAGCGCTGGTGCCGCCTCTCCTGGCGCTGCCCCTGTGAGTCAGCTCCTCGCGTTCGCTGAGCTGCCGGCCCCTGGGCAAGTTCTGTCGAGGAGTTGAGGCTGCCTCGGTGCCTGTTGCTGCTCCGAGTTGAAGCTCCGGGATGCCGAGCCTTCCCCCAGTCAGGCGCTGAAGGCTTCCCTTCTCAAGCTAGTCACCTCAGCAAGTGCAGAACAACTTAAAAACATGTGTTGCCGGAGCCTGATTTTTCCATATTACTTACCACATTGCATTGTAAGCCAAATATACCATAATGCATGATCAACAATACAGTGTCTGTTTTCTCATCTCTACAGCCTCAGCTCCAGCAATGTTCTATGTACAAGTTCCCCATGACTATTTGTCAATTGTTTAAGCATTGATATATTTAAAATACAGAGGCACTGACAGCTTTTGATGATAGTTCTCCCTGTGCACCCTCACATGCACTTGTCATGCATTGGTATAAGAATTCCTCTTTCTCCGGGAAAAGCCCTTCTTTCCTTTTGTGTCTGTTCTAGGTGTCACAAGTCAAGCCCAAGTTTACACTCCGGGCAGCTTCAAGCAAAATGATTGGGATACCTGAAAGTTCATTATGCAATCCCTTAAACATATCCGCATCCCCTACATTTCACTGCTAGTGTCACAGGCAGCTGTTTATTGTGAGATCTGATGTATTCATTTATTCCCTATTCCTCTGTGTAAATAGGCATCTTCCTGCTTCAAGTGAAAGGCTGTGAATCTTTTCTCCTTACCTAAAGGTATGTTCCTCCTCATGCCTAGAAGCAGTGTTAGCTGCTAAGTGATTAATTGTCCCTCAAGCACAACCAAGATTCACGCAGTAAGGTTACCCACAGGGTCTAAACCAGTATGCATTCTTACAGCTTGGACCCTCTTGAGTTTGGCTTCCCTTGTCATAAAAAATAGGGCTTTTTCATCCAACCGCTCTTCAGTTTGACAACTGAGTAACACGATAGAAACCAATTCACTTATTTCTACTCCAGTTATTCTTTCACCTTGCTGAGGAATGAGTTCCCTCCAGTCTATAAGCAATCCTGGTGAGTCCCCTTAGTCCTGTCCCATGTCTATGGATAAAAATGTTACCACTAAAATAATTAAAAAGTATCATAAAAATGTTATAGCATCAAATTTCCTTAAGTAGTGGAAAAATTTACCTCAGGTCTGCTTTTGTCAAGTAAACATGTTTAACTACAAAGCTGTTTCAGAAATGATCTAATTTCCCTGCTGTATCTAGGGAGGATGGAGATGGGCAGGCATTGAGATCTAAGACTGCAGAGTCATGAAACCTCATCTGAGGTAAGTGCTTTTTTACAATCTAATGTTCTGATGCTCTTGAACCTGTTTTGGATATCCCTCAATTCAGCTTTTCCTTCTGGGATTTAACTGACTCCCGGTTCAGTTCCTTGATCCCATTTTACGTCTGCAAAACTTCCCTTCTGTTATACAAAGGCCAGGCTTACAGCTTGATGTTTTAAAGATGCAGTGTTCTGTTCTGAACTCCTCAGCTTTTGGCAGAACTAGCCCAGTTCTTGAGTGCAGTACTGGGATTTCAAACTGCATTAGAAATGCACTTTGCAGTAGGTGACAAGTAACAGGGAGTCCTAAATGCATATTTCCAGCCCAAGATCACCTCCTAGATCATCCAAACTTTCTCTCAGGGCACTGATGCCACTACAGGAACACTGCACTCCTTTCGTTATCTCAGAACCCTAATGTGTGATATTCTGCATATTGCCATGCACGGTGTCTTAAAAGGCTTGAAGAAATTTCCTACGGCATGTAGCCACAAGCCACAGGAGCAACTAGAAAAAGAAACAGACTGATAATAACAAAAGAAAACAGAAGGGAGAGTATTTAGAATCTATATTGATCAATCAGATACATTTTGCCAAGAAAGAGTTCTTTTAATTTTCTTTTAATTTAATGAGAAAATCTTGCTAGACTTCTGAATTGTTGAGATCGTTTGGAAGCTACAAATAAAGCCAAGCTCATTGAAATTAATTTGAAATGTGGATGCAAATTTACAAGAGATTAATAATGTGTTAATTGATACTAATTACATTAATGAGTTTGTAGGTAGCCCCTTCCTGAACGAGAAATAAACATTCCCAAACAAGTATTTTCCTTTCAATGAAACTTATACAAAGGAACTCAGTTAAAGAAGATAAAAGTGATGGAATATTACCAGTAGGGCTTTATATTCAAAACCATGTCAAACATAAATTCTTTATAGCAGGAAGTAGCCCCGAGACATTAAGAGCTATTTTTTTTTTTTTTTGAGACTTGCATATAGTCTAAGGAGTATGAGAAGACAAGCATGAAGCATGAAGCACATCTTTTTCCTGATACCAATTAAACAAGACTGTTCTGTAAACCTTCTATGAAATAATAAAATAATTACAATTACGTGGTGAGCAATTAAGAAAAAATAATAGCATTATTTATTTATATGGTTTGGGCTGGAAATCAATATAGTCTTGCTTTTCTTGGAAGATACATTGCTAATCGAAAAAGCACTGGTAACCTATGGTGCTGTTTGCCATACTGATTGCATACGTAAAACCAAAGCTATACAGAGTAACACATTTTATAATAATCTTTAAATTGATACTTTCAACTATAATTAAATACTTTCTATAATATAATTTAAATTAATACTTTCTCCTTACAGAAGACATGCAAACTACAAATTGTTTTATTTTCTGAACATTTTTTCTCGTCTTTCACACTTGATCCTTGTGTGTGTTGAAACAATTCAACACATGTACTGAATTTTATTTGCACACCATTTATGATTCGAGATGTATGTATAGCCTCTGAAATTCTTGCTGTTGGAAGGAGAGCTATGAGGAGTGGATGGGACTGAAATTATCCTTGTACTTGGAAATCCCAGGATTTCAGTCATTATCTCCTCAGTCCTCATCTGTAATGGTATACTCGCTATTCTGTCCTGCAGTACCGTTGTCCAGTAATGGTGATACTAAGACTGGGTAAAGATGGAGTAGGAGATAAAAGTGTACTGGAGGATGCAGTGGAGACTACTGGAGGTTAAGTATTGTGCTGATGTTTTTAGTGGTAAGCATGTATAATAGGGTAGGAAGTGTTCCCAAGGGAGTCCAGAAAGATAATTCTTATGATGGACTGGATTTGCTTACTTAATTCTGCAAGCTCTGCTTAGCAGTAAGAGCAGGAAAGTAAGGTAAGGTGGAAACAGCACTAACAAGGTCAATGCTTTGTCTGATCTTCATTGTAGAAACTGGCAAGCCTTCACAGCCTGCTTGTGCATTGGACTAGAGAAGCTCCTGAAAACTAGAGACCTTGATCTAGAAGACCTCCCAGCTAGAGCTCTGGGTTTGGATAAAATGGTGTGTTAGCAAAGAGAATAGATTTTAGTATGTGTTCTCACTGACTTCATTAATAATTGGTTTGCTTCCCTAGGCAAGGTAGGCTGGTTTTATATTGTTGTCCTGAAGATTTTAAGTTAGATGCAGCAAAATATAATTATCAGCCCACAAAATTTGATTAATCATTTAATGCCATCATTTGGCCCTAACCTGGAAAGTATAACAAGGAAAGAAAATTAATTTCTTTTTATCTGGCTTTCCAAATAAAAATCTGTTTGCTTTAAAAGCTTCCCAAAAGAGTGACTGAATAGCCTTTGTTCAATGCACTATGTATATACTGTATTGTATTTCTTACACAGTTCAAGGTTCTCTTATGTGGAATCATCTGGACTATAGGTAATGTCTTACTGAAGGTAGTTATTTTTTTCTTTAGTATTCATATTCTGAGATATTTTCTTGCAGGTATGACAAAGTTTCCAAACCAAAACATTACTATAATATGGCTAAAATAAAAATAATAAATTGGCAGTGCACTTTCATACGTAAATACTGACATTAGAATCACTCACTAAAATGTATGAGGCTTCAGAATGTATTGACGATCTCTCTGTTAACAGCAACAATAACACTAGGCAATTTTATGACTACATTCAACTACCATATATGACAGAATAAAAAGAAGTTTAAAAATCTGGAATTTATACCTGTCATATAGTAGACTGCATCCTGCAACATTCCATAGCTACTTTCTGGAGGATTCTTTGCCTTTTGATTTAAAGCAATGGGTTCTTGGAAGTGTATTGACAGCTTGTGAAAGCACTGAAAATTCATCTTAGAGAGGAACACAGGGATCATGCACATAATAGTTTACTACATTTTCTTTCAGCAAGTCCACGCATAAGCTCTTTCCTGCTATTCAGCTACGTGGGCACTGGGGCTCTTGAAAGGCTATATATATAAATATTGGTGTGAGAATTGTCCAGATATCTTACATGTAAGTTCTTGTTTTGAAAATAGGTAAAAGTTTAAACAAACTATTATATGAAACCCAGTGAGAAATTGAGAATGAAAAGAAATGGTACTTTTGGTGGTTTTTTTTTAACGAAGATGAATTGTTCTCTGAAATTTCATGGAAAGGATCCAAAGAACTGGAAAAGAGCAGCAACCTATTCATGAGGATGGCTATCTTATATAGTATTAGTTGGACTATATCCATTTTGAGACACAGAAGCTGTGCTAAAAAGATCCCAAAACATTTAAAAGGCTTTCACACATTTTCATCCTAATAGGATTTCATATTGAAAATCTGAGAACCTTTCTTAGTTATTTATGCAACACAAAAACATATAAATGCTTCTTATACTATGTGTCTTATTTCTCAAAATATGTTACATTTTTGCTTGAGTAAACCATATGGTACATCAGAAAAAAAAAAAAAAACAACCCTGTAATAGAGATTTTATTTAGCTTGAAGAATGAGTTCTTTAACTGGAAAAAAGCCATAACAGTGTTGTATTCTGCTGATAAGTGATGAAGATGAGGCAAGGGGCAGAGGAATATTTCACTGCTGCTGTTGCTAGCAGCTGTAGAATTTCTAAGTTTAAGGGAGGCTGCCAGAATTCATTTACTGAGACGCAATATAATTAATCAAATAGGCACATTAAAGAGCAAGCAAAGTCTTTCAAGGTCTTAGGTCCAAAGAAAGTGCTCTGGATATGATGAATGAAACAGGCTTGTTTGCTTATGGAAGTGATTTTAATATAGTGCCCCCAAGACCCTTCTAAGGTGCGTATTTGAATTGTGCTGTATGATTTATATTGAGCTATAGATTACATTTACTGGACCCAGATTCTTGCCATCCCTACAAAGTCACATTGTCTGTGTTTCACCTGTTCTGTTACTTGTCTGGAATCAATTCATTCCCTTGGCTAAGAAAAATAATATAGGTCTCCCTGAGTTTCATCTTCAGCATTATGCATTTTCTGTCCTTCCCTGTCTTCCCTAGCTGGGAAAGCAATGAGACCACAGACGCATGTTCCCTGCTCATAGAGAGAAATCTAATTTCCATCCTTTCATGAAAGTAACTGAGAAGGGCTTTCTTACAGATGTCCATTTCAGTCTGAACAATTCCTGCCACAGAAATAAATAAGGAGTGTTTCTGCTCCCATCATTGTCTAAACACTGCTCCTGATTTGCTATAACTTAGTGCTGTTACTCTTGATGTACCCAGAAAGTGGGTAGAATACAGTACTATTTTTTCCGCTCCGGTTAACTTACAATTGTACCACTTTCTAGATGGGGGTGCTAGCCTTCAAATTTACATTTTATTTCTCAACATACTGATAGCAGCTATTTGCTGAGTCTCAGAAAGAGTACATTTTTTTCTAAGAAACCATAACCAGAGCAGCAGCATGAATGTCAAACAGATGTAATAGATCTTTGTTTAACACTCCCACCAGAAATCTGAGGAATCTTAAATTATTTGGGTTATTAATTTACTTAATGGGCTTGGTGCTCTAATCTTGGGTTAACAAATATTTGTCTTGCAAGAAATACTCAGAGCAGGATAATTATTTTCAACCCTAAATTTTAATTAATCTTAAGTTGTGTGCAAAAAATATCACTATTTTATTGCATAACAACATGCATTTTGAAAGAAACGATGTTCCAGTTCAAATTATTTTTGTGTGGACAAGAGTGTTCTTAAAGGACCTATTCACTATTGGTGCATTTAAGGCAATTTTTTTTTTCTCTTTCACAGGTACACTAAAAATTACTTATGCACTGTGTTTTACAGCATTTATAAAAAATGACATAAAACGGGAATAACTTAAAAGGAGCAGGTGTTCAGACTCTTAAAGCTATTTAGAATGGATATGCACATAGATCTTGCTTGTAAAAAGGGATTCTGGGGGTTATAAAACTAGAGCTGTGTAAGCTTGGGACTACCTGCTCCAGTATCAGATTCATCAGACTGACAAGGAACATGCCAAACTTGTCAAGTGCACCTTGCCTCAAAAGTAGTTACAAAGCATTTTTTAATTGCCTGCAAGAGCATGTAGGGGTTTGACTACATTAGGAAAACAAGTATTCTTACTGCGCGGTAAAATGACACAAACAATGTCTCTGCTTATCCTACTCCTTCTTGTTTTCTCATTCACTATCTTGCACATATGCACACAAATATAAATATCATATTCAAACTGCATGAAAAGATGATATGAAAAGCAACGTATCTTAAAATGTTAAATAGCATTGGAACCATCTTAGAAAAAAGCAAAATTTAAAGGTTTCATAGAAATTACAGTGTGCTGGAAATTCACATTCATTTAAATATTTGAGTTAAAGATTCAAATGCTTGCCCTTCATTGACTTACATAGCAAGAGATGGGGCTGACAGTTCTACTCTAGAGCCTACTACCCTGGTGGAAGTCCTCAGAGCATCAGTGACACAATGACACTACTGTGATAAACTCTTAAATTCCGGTAGACGGAGATGAATAGATGATTCGTACTGAGTGATATGGGTAGCCAGTGCTCCAAGTCTGTAAATGTCATCTCCTGGGAGACAGTGAATATTTCACCTCTTTTGTCACACACGTTATAAACCCTATGCTAGGTGGGCTTGAATATTGAAAATAGCTAGGAGATAATAAGTATAGCTGTTGCTGTAGGTATTTTTGTATGGAGGTACTAAAGCTTAATTTAGTAATTTAAATGAGTAAGTGAACTTTTTTGAACTAACAGAAACATAAAGAAATGATTTGCTAAAGCTTCCCACATTCAACAGTTGTATACAAAAAGTCACCTCAGATGTGGGGTTTTCAGCACTGCTGTGAAAATTTGAACATAAGAGTATAAATTAATCCTTCAAGACATGAATCTATTTAGAATTAAAGTTCAAGTGGCCATTTTATTATTCTCACTTTGCTCAAAAAAAATACAACCGAGTAAAAAAAAATGTATTAAAATATTAATCCTTTTAGCATAAACCTCAGCAACTGCTTTACACAACTTCAGTAGCAACATGTAAAGTAAGGTGATAGAGTATTATAATTTCCATATGAATTACAAAAAATGCTTCTCAAAGAGTAATTCAATTTACTCTGGAAGAGTCTTTCAAGAATTTGCAAGAGGTTATTGAAAACTGTTTCTAAAAAATAAAGCTGCATGAAATCATAAGTCCTTTATGATTTAAGCCTGTTGGCACCTGAAGCTATCATGTGGGCAAATAATATACCTTTCAGGAAGTGCAGCACCAAGAGGAAGTGAATTAGACAGAACAAAAGGGTCTGGGGACTCTGAAAGGCAATTCTTATTTGTGTCTGGATGCATTGCATTGATAAAACTGATTCTCTTGGCATTTGATATACCTTTGCTCTGCTTTGAGAATGGAAAGAATTCCTTATTTGGGGCAAATTATAAAAATTCCAGGCTGAAAAAAAGCCATGAAAGTCAATGGAAGTTTTGCCTCTACCTTCATTTGTATCATCTTTTACCATAGTTAATTTCATCAGGTGTAGGAAGAAAAACCAGCAGATGTTACAAATTTTTATTATGCAGTCACAGGCAGTATAATGTAACACAGAAGTTGCCTGCTACAGACACATATTTGGATGTAATACACCAGCTGAAAAGCCAGCTTTTGAAGATGCACCTTGGATGATACTTTTTCTAGGTGCCATGCCAGTAATTTCTCTGATAATAGTTCACTGTATAATAGAAATATTGATTAAAATATTGGCATTCAGAAATAACATATAAATAACTGTAAACTTGCCCTTTCCCTAATTTACCTTCCTCATTAGTGAAGAAATATTTTTCATGTTGCTGTCATTGCTAGAAGCTATTTCTTATAATACACCAGCTCTCACCAGAAATTAGGGCTGCAGGAACTTTACATGTTGCTCAGTTGCTTGGAAATTTGTATATTTTCCTCTACAGAAAATGACTTCTTAAGGTTGTTAGAAAACAACCAGTGCTTGGAAAATATAATTGAAGTATCATGTGAATGTTCCATGAAAATCAAAATCTTTCCTTTTATTGGTATGACTAGAGAAAGACCAAAACCTGAATTTTATGTAACAAAATGCTATGATAAAACTGGAAAAGGCCATTGGAAATATGAAAGCAGAAATTATTTCTTTATGACATATATTACACTTGAAGAGCTTGCCTGTTTTTATCTGCATGTAAAAATACATATTTTTAGGTGCAGTTGTAAGAAATTTTATCGAAACTTTTCCTAAAACTACTTTATCTATTTACATATATGTGATATGTTATACTTTTGCAAGGTTTTAGAATGGTGTGCATTAGAGATGATTTTGTAAAACATTATTCTGTAATAAATGAAAGTGGAAAACCAACTTTATAATACAAGAACTTACAGCAAATATTAATCCACAGCTTTAATTCAGCATTAAAATTTGAAATAAGTCAGTGATAAGTCAAAATTGGAGTATAGGATATAAACTTATAACTTATATAAAATTGGAGTATGGTATATAGGTTGATCTGCAAGATAAAGCTATGATCAAATTTACTCCAGTAAATTAATTGGTGTAACCCTTGATATACTGGAAAAAAAAAATAAAATTGTGCTTTAAAAGAGAACATCCTTTCTTGTTGAAGCAAGTTATGGAAACATGGAAAGCCCTCTTCCCTCTTTCCTTTTTTTTAAAAACAAATTATCCTTGAGGCATCTGAGACTTTGAATTCCTTGTACGTCTGTGAAGTCAGTAACTTACATCTCATACCTGAAAGTAATGAGAGTTTCTGGCTGGTATGATCTTGGAAATAAGACCAGGGTTTCTTTCTCTTCCCATGTACTGTTTTTTGAAGCAACTGAACACATTTCCATTGAGTTTTCATTCTTCTGCAAATAGAGAATGTGTTAGTGACACTGAAAACAAAATACCAGTGAAGCAGATTAAACAGCTATCTAGTAAGTCATTTAACTGGCATACATTCTGTAAAAATTAACATTAAAATCCACCCATGCTGTTTTCTGTAAACTCCTTTAGTCTATTCTGACTTTCATTGAACAACCTTTTAGACACTTTAACTAAGGATAATAGATGTTCTTTTCTTAATATGCAAGGATATAGTAACACAAGTTGCATTGTCAATTACCCTTCTGAAATAGACCCACTGGAAATAATTTTGTAATTCAGTGGCTCACAGAGACATTTCTTGAGGATTTTCTCCATTCTTTGAAGTTTCTAAAGCTTTGATCCCAGGAGGATTTGCACCCTATGAGGGGGTGATTTTCTAGCAATTGAAGGACCAAACGTCTGAAATATCCGTGCTCTATAGCTTAAGCAAAAACCTGTCCATACTGCATGTTTTTTTCCTAATCAGATTGTTTGCTTGTCAAAACGTGGACCTGAAGAAGGAAGAAGTAGGGGCACGAAGGCAGAAGAAAGCACAAGAATTGAAATTTTAAGTGCAAAGCTACTATAGAGAATTATATTCTGATAAAAAATGTTTCTTTTGCACCGTGGGCTATTCTACCTTCCTTGATCCTAACCAAAGAATAGTTAACATTTGTTTAAATACTTCCATATCATCTTTTAACACTTTCTGTGTATTGTCATAGATCTACTGTTACATGCATATTTGTCTGCGGATTCAGATGTACAGGTTACTTTTGTTTGTCTGCAGATTCAGATGTACAGGTTACTTTTGCAGCCAGTAATTTTCATCTCCAAAAGTTAAGCATCTCCCGCATATTCAATTGAATAGTGTGAAGTTCCATTTCACGTTACCTGCTTGATAGCATATTTGCATTTTTCAGGAAACAGATTGTTCTCACAAGACCAGTCAGTACCTGAGCCTTAGGCATTTTCAAAATATGCTCCCTGAAACTTACAGTTGGGATTTTGAGAAAAAATACATGTCTAAAGAGCAAACTCCACTCATATTCTGTAGGTCTAAGTTCTTAATTGCTTATGCCTTCTCAAAGGTCTGTACATCCATTTTTTGCCATTAGGCACCACAGTTGTCTGACAAGCTTAAAAAAAAAAAAAAAAAAAAGTAGTAGTAAAAAGACCTACAAAACTTGAAAAAAAGTGTGATTAAGCAATGGCTTTTGTTAAACTTATTTTGTTTATATTTTATCGTGTTTGAAACACACTCATTTATCTGAGTTTCTAGCACATCATCACAGTGCTTAATACAATGTCATTAAAAAGAAAGGACTAGTCAGAATAAAGTGGATTCATTCATGTAATATTTCAGGGGTTTTGCCACAAATTACGTCCCAAACCTATATCAATTACTTTTCATCAACATTTGAGTTTTCTGTAAAGTTTGTTCTTTTAACACATTAACTCCAGGGACATATGACACAGTTTTATATATCTAAAGAGCATGTTCTTGCCCCAGATTTGCTATAGCTCCACATTACAACAAAATTTTCTAGGCATTTGTTTTTCTGAAATTTGGTGCAGCAGTATATATGAATTATGTATTTAGAAAGGTCTTCTGAAATCCGTAAACCTTGTGTGAATTTATCCCTTGCTAAAGTACTAAAGAAATTTCTTTAAAGAAATTTCTTCTGAAGTACAGTGGTATGTAGGAATTTGAATACTATAAAAAACTTCTCTTGACCTGTATGAATGATGAAAAAAGGAATGAGTCTTTTTCCATGTTGCGATGACAGGTTTACATGACAATTATTTTACAGGTGGAACAAATGGATAATCTTGCACAAAGTTTTGCTGATGTTAATGTAAAAATGTATTTATTTTTCTCCCTTTTATTTTTTGTTTTCTCCTCTCAGCTATAAAACTTTCTTACCTTTCTTGTGTATAGGATGTCCAAGGGCTTTTCTTGATGCCAGTATAAACAACTTGTTCTTTTTAAAAGTGAAAAAAATACTGTTTTGTTTTGAGGAAATAATGACTTACAAGAGAGAGATTAAATATTTATACGGTTAGGTCTGCTGCACAGGGAAAAGTCAAAACCTCATGTGTCATTGAGAAAGATACATGAAAAACTGTGTTTGGTGAAAGTCTGAGGTTCATTGATTTAAGGGTGAGGAAATGTTAGCCATGCTAATTCCAAATCTGCAATGGGATCAGGATGTTGACAAAGTGTTGAAGGGATTGAGAGTAAAACTGACACTAAACACAGTTTCTTCAAAGGGTGAAAGGGGGGAAATATTTTTTTCTAATGTTTTAGAGTAGTTATGTAAGGATCATAGACTTATACCACCATTTGGTAAAGCATTTTGGAAATGAGGAAAAAAACCCCGCATAAGCTGCTAACTCTTGAAGAGGGGGCAAACAACAGTGAACATTTAATGAACTATTATATGAAACATTTCACCCTTTTATCACATGGCATTAAATAAGCAAAAATAACCATTTGCATAAAATGTCTATTCTGTCCTTCATAATGGACATGGATGTTACCAGTTCTAATAAGTTTTCCTTATTTTGTGAGTGGTAGAGGAGCTGACAAGAAGGAGTGCTATGCTTGACCTCACACTCACCAACAGGGAGGAGCTGACGGGGAATGATGCTCCAAGGCAGCCTAAGGTGGAGTTTGAGATCCTCAAGCCAATGAGAAGGGCACATAGCAAGCTCACTGCCCTGAACTTCAAGAGAGCAGACTTTGGCCTCTTCAGGAACCTGCTCAGCAAGGTTCCATGGGATAAAGCCCTAGAGGGCAGGGGGGCCCAAGGCTGTGGATTGATGTTCAAGGATCACTTACTACAGGCTCAGGGGTGTTGTGTTCAGACCAGAAGAAAATGGGGAAAGAAGGCCAGGAGGCTTCCACGTATGGATAAGGAACTGCTGAGAAAACTCAGAAGAAAAAAATAAGCTTATAAAAGGTGGAAATGAAGACAGGCACCCTGGGAAGAATACAGGGATATTATCTGGGAAGCTAGGGCTCACATCAGGAAAACTAAGGCCCAGTTAGTTTTAAGTCTGGCAAGGGATGTGGAGGACGACAGGAAGGGACACTATAGGTATGTTGCAGACAAAAGATGTACTAGGGATAATGTGGGCCCTCTCTGGAAGCTATCAAGAGATCTGGATACCTTGGATTTGAGAAGGCTGAGGTTCTCAATGGCTTCTTTGGCTCAGTCTTCACTGGCAAATGCTCTGATCACACCACCCAAATCTTGGAAGACAAATTCAGGGCCTGTGACAATGGAGGCCTTAGGACCACTGCAGGAGAGGATTAGGTTTGAGATCATCTTAGGAACCTGAATGTTCACAAGTCCATGGGACCTGATGAAATTCATCTGCGGATCCTGAAGGAACTGGCGAGTGAAGCTGCTAAGCCACTGTTCATTACTGAAAAATCATGGCAGTCAGGTGAAGTTCCCAATGACTGGAAAAAAGGAATTATAACCCTCATTTTCGAGAAGGGGAAAATGGATTACCTGGGGATTTACAGATGAGTCAGTCTCACCTCTGTGCCTGGCAAAATCTTGGAGCAGATTCTCCTGGAAGGCATGCTGAGGCACATGAAAAACAACAAGGTGGTTGGTGACAGCCAGCATGGCTTCACGAAGGGAAAATCCTGTCTGGCCAATTTGGTGGTCTTCTATGATGGGGCTACAAAACTGATGGATAGGGGCAATGCAGCTGACGTTGTCTACCTGGACTTGTGCAAAGAGTTCGGCACTGTCTCACATGACATCTTTGTCTCTATATTGGAGAGAGATCAACTTGATAGATGGACCACTCAGTTGATAAAGAATTGGCTGGATGGCCACATGCAAAGAGTTGTGGTTAACAGGTCACTCTCCAATTGGAGATCAGAAGCGAGTGGTGTCTCTCAGGGTTTGGTATTGGGACCAATCTTGTTCAACATTCTTGTCAGCAAAATGGACAGTGGGATTGAGTGCGTCCTCAGCAAGTTTGACGATGACACTAAGTTATGTGGCTCAGTTGTGGTGTTGTTTAAGCCCTGCTGGTAACTCAGATTCATGCAGCTGCTCAATCACTCCTCCCTCTTCTTCCTCCCCCTGCTCCTGGAGAGATAGGGAGGAGAATTGAAAGAATGTAACTCCTACGGGTTGAGATAAGAACAGGCCAGTAACTAAGGTATAACACAAAACCACTGCTGCTACCACCAATAATAACTGATAAGGGAAATAACAAGGGAAGAGAATACAACCGCTCACCACCCGCCGACTGATACCCAGCCAGACTGGAGCAGTGATCTAGCCTATTCAGGTAACTGCCCCCAGTTACCTGAAGCTGGGTATGATGTACTGTGGTATGGCATACCTCTTTGGTCAGTTTGGGTTCAGGTGTCCCATCTCTGCTTCCTCCTGGCTTCCTCTTCTCCCTGGCAAAGAATTGTTCCCAGGCTGAAAGTCAAAAACACAACACTGCACCAGCTACTAAGGAGAAAAAGGGAAGGGATGCCGTCCAGTGGGACCTTGACAAGCTTGTGAGGTGGACCAAGGACAACCTTATGAAGTTTCACCAAGCCAAGTGCAAGGTCCTACACATGGATGGGAGCAATCCCAGGCACAGTTACAGGTTGCACAGAGAAGTGGTTCAGAGCAGCCCTGCAGAGAAGGACTTGGGGGTGTTGGTTGATAAGAAACTGAACATGAGCCAGTAGTGTGCACGCACAGCCCAGAAAGCAAATCGTACCCAGGGCTGCATCAAAAGAAGCAGGACCAGCAGCGATCAAAATCATGACCAGCAGGTCAAAGGAGGTGATCCTGCCTCTCTACATGGAGCTGTTGAAGCAAGTCCAGAGGAGGGCCATGAGGGTGATCAGAGGACTGAAGCAACTCCTGTATGAAGACAGGCTATGAAAATTGGGGCTGTTTAGCCTGGAGAAGAGAAGGCTGTGTGGAGAACTCATAGCAGCCTCCCTGTATCTGAAGGGAGCTGACAAGGATGCCGGAGAAGGACTCTCCAGCAGGGATTGTAGCAATACAATAAGGGGTGATGGGTTCAAACTTAAACAGGGGAAGTTCAGGTTAGATATAAGGAAGAAGTTCTTTACTCTGAGTGGTGAGGCACTGGAACAGGTTGTCCAAAGAAATGCTAAATGCTCCATCGCTGACAGCATTCAAGGCCAGGTTGGACAGAGTCTTGGGCTACATGGTCTAGGGTTAGGCATACCTGACCACGGCAGAGGCTGTTAGAACTAGGTGATCTGAAAGTCCTTTCCAACCCTAACTATTCTATGAGTCTATGATTTTATGATTTTAAGTGAGGAAATAAAGTAGTAGGTTCCCTAAGAAAATAATAATTTTTACAAGGTCACAACAGTAGCATAATCATTTTGACATAAAAATATACCCAAAGTGCCGTTTTGTATTGATTATTTTTAATTTTATTTTCAAATCAAACAAAAGGCACTTCTGCCATAAGCCTATTTTTCCTGAAAAAATGATTTAATTGGGATTAAAATAAGGGTGCATTCAGACAAGAAACCATGTGTTCATGTTTGTGATGGTGAAATGAGGCCCCTTCTCTCATCCTGGAAATTTTCCATTGATTTTATGTTCTACAAGAATATTTAATCTGCTTAATTTTCCTGCTTAACTTATAACAAGGTTGGCAAGCTTCCATGAAACCAGCCCTGCTTTGCATTGTTATTTTCCATTCAATGCTATTGTGACTAGAACTATTAGCTTAAACTATTGGTAAAGAGTTTGCCTTTCATGACTTATGTGCATGATCTAATACAGGACAAAGTATTTTTTGTGAACCTTACTGGTTCCGAAGAATGTTCAACTTCTGTAGGCTTGCACAGCTTTAAAGATGTTTAAGATGTATATGCATAAGCGTGGGTGTGTAAAGAATCTGTCATGGGTTCAGCAGTAGCAGTCATTTTTCTCCTTCTTAGTATTTGGTGCAGCAGTGTGTTTTTGACTTGTGGCCTGAGAACAGCACTGATAATACCATGTTTCTAGTTATGGCTTAGTGATGTTTTGTCTAGCCAAGGACTTTCTGAGCCTCATGCTCTGCCAGGGAGGAGGGAGAGCCGGGAGAAAGCAGAGACAGAACACCTGACCCAAACTGACCAAAGAGGTATTCCATACCACAGCACGTCATGCCCAGGATGGAGAAGCAGAGAGCAGA
>JANRGW010017431.1:0-11474 GCA_024733675.1 Psilopsiagon aymara | reverse complement strand
GGACTGTAGTGATAGGACAAGGGGGAATGGGTTCAAACTTAAACAGGGGAAGTTTAGATTGGATATGAGGAAGAAATTATTTATTGTGAGGGTGGTGAGGCAGTGGAATGGGTTGCCCAGGGAAGTTGGGAATGCTCCACTGCTGGCAGTGTTCAAGGCCAGGCTGGACAGAGCCTTGGATGGCATGGTTTAGTGGGAGGTGTCTCTGGCCATGGCAAGGGGGTGAAACCAGGTGATCTTAAGGTCCTTTCCAACCCTAACTATTCTATGATTCTGTGATTCTATGTACTCACTCCTAGAACAATGCTTTCTCTCACGTTCAGAGAATCATAGATGAGGAAGCTCATCTTTGGTTTCTTTTGTGCACATCAGAGGTGCAGAGAGTAATTCCTTCATGTTATAAGGAATGTGCTTTCATAGAGCAACATCACTCCAAGACTCTCTCTTTTGCCACTAGGTCATTACATGTTTTGGCAAATTCACTTGCTTGTAAGGAGATTCTGTTCATCACTTTATTTGTTGTAGAGAAATAAGATAGATTATATGCTATAATCATAGAACCATAGAATGGTTAGGGTTGGAAAGGACCCTAAGATCAAGTTCCAGCCCCCATGCCATGCAAAGGGATGCCTCATACTAAACCAGAAGAGACTCGTAGAGCCAAGATATTGAAAACCCAACTTTCTCAGTGGGTGAAAATTATGTGACAGCTTCTCTCATAAAGGAATTTGTCACAACAGTCTTTGCCACTATGTTAGTTTGTACCTGTGATAGCTGAAGTTGCTGGTTTGCCAGCTTCTTAACCTCTCAGGGGTAGCCAAATTTTTATGCTGATGGAAGGGAATCCAGTTTATAAAACATTATAAGATCATTTGGGTTGAAAGATGCTACATAAACATGATTTTAAAAAATAAATGTACTGCAAATTGTAGCACAGCTTTGATTTACAATTACTTGAGGGGATTTAAATGTTACGATTCGTACAGTCACTTAGACAATTCGGATGTTACAAGACTTAGTAGTCCCAGAGCAAAGCAAACCAAAGCCAGAGGGAGAAAAAATTAAAGGTCTATGATTTTTCTTTCCTTCTGTCTGAAGATATGGTTCACCAAAACCCACATTTAAAATAAAATGGCTTTTTCATTGTCAGTCGTTTGAGGAAATAAAAGCAATTAAATGGCACATTGATTCTAAATTTCCTTCTTCCGCACTTCAAGTGTATCTCCTCTGGGAACTAACAATGAAATATTGTTATTTTAAATCCACTTTCTAGCTGTGGTACGGTGTTTCACAGACCATGCTTGCACAGCATTATGCAAGGTGGAAGCCAGCAAATTAAGCTGACCTCATATTCCCCTTAGGCAAACAGTGAAGACTGAGGTGCTGTTTTAGGAATTGTGTTTGGGTTAAGCTAGGGACAAGCAGTTCAGATACCTTAAATATGCTGAAAAAATTGTTGAAACAGATCTCTAAATAATGCCAAGCACTGGACCTGAGCTTTTCTCCCCCGTAGCAAGGAGAGTGGCTATACAAGCCCTTCGTGGAATAACCATAAGGCCAGAAGAACAGCTACATCCAGGCTGTAGATCCCTGTCACCCAGCAGCCTGTCTCTGACAGCACCTAAGAGGAATTACTTAGGAAAAAGCATAAGATTACGTAAACTACATGCAGATATTCTCCCAGGTTCCAACAATTTGCATCTCATATTGGAGCCAAAGGTAGTGTCTTTATGTTTAATAGTCCTCAGTGGATTTTTCATGAATTTGACAAGTCATTTCAAAACCACATAAATGTTATAATATTGATAGATGGACCACTCAGTGGAAAAAGAACTAACTTGATGTCCAGCCAGGGTCAACCTGACACAGTGATGAACAAAATTAAACTTTCCTTAAATATAAGTGAACTATGATTGCTAGGTTATAAAAACCAGCTTCAACTCATTTGCTTCTTATGTGGATGCACCCCTGAACTTAGTTCAGCTGAAGTGCTGGACTGAGGTTATAATTTACAGACTTGTGATGGAGACATGTCTCTCTGCATTTTCAGCCTCTGTTGCAAGGTGTGATATCTGCTGCACTCCTGACAGCTGGCTTTGGGGTTTTCACTTCCACCACAGGCAGACAGCTCAGATGATTAAAGAAAAACTACTGCATGTGAGCTATCAATAATCAAATCGTTCATATACCCCTAGTGAAGAAAAATAAATTTTTAAATTCAAAGTTAAATAGGAGGAAATTAAAAAGGAGCAAAGAAATTCCCCACCTTCATAGTCAGAAATTTGAGTTTGGAATCATGGGTTTATGTTTCCTCTCCCATAAGAGAGAGGGAGAACTGAGTTATCATCAGTAAACACAATGGCATATCCAAGCAATTATACAGAACTTCATCTCAAAACCCTGAGCAGTTTATAATCACTAAATAAGTAAACCTAGCAGCATTTCTGAAAGGGATATGGAACTTGAAAAATGCATTTCTCAGAGGACCCAAATTGTAGAGATTTTTTGTGTAATCTACAGGTTAACTGGAAAATTCTGGATTCAATACATCTCTAATGTATTTTTAAAGTCAGCTCAAGGAAATAGTCCCATTGTGTCACCTGTCCCATTGAGGCAGAGAAAATAGAGCACAAACAGATGTGCTTATAGGAACTTCAAAACAATGTAGAAGGAAAGCGATGGGAATTTAGAGCTGATTGCACTTCACTCTACATGCTCAGAATTTCATGTAAGGTTTGGTTGTTAGGTGTGTTATTCTAGAAAATTTCTTTCAAGCAAAGAAGGCCTGTAAAAGATTGTGCAATGATTACACATGTTGCACCTGCATTGATGCCTTATATAGACATAAGGTATAATACAGCTAGTTTATGCCTAAGAGCCACGAGTACTTTATCAGCTAGTGTGTTTGGTGTATCAAAGTCCCTATTCTGCTGTCACTTACATGATCAATAATCTAGAACAACTTTGGTAAAGTCATTAAGTGGATTAATATGAGCATGTATGAAATCTAGTCCAAATGTAAACTGACAATGTAAAATAATAATGGTTTCTGAGAAAGAGGCAGAAAAGATACGAATATTGTGATCTAGGTATCAATGAAGGCTTTCAGGAAGGCACTTTCTGAGGCCCACTTGAAAACTGTATTTTTTCCTTTCAGACATATCCAAAGTACAAGCGTGCTTCTAAGGTTCTCACAATCGCCCAAAAAATCTAAATTCTGCTCCTGATTTCTAAATTACTTTCTTATAATTTAGGGTGCTTAAAGAACTATCGATCCAAAAGTGTACAGAGAGATGCTCTGAGCTGCTGTCATAGCCCAAGTAGACATCTTTTTTACTTAAAATATTAATCATCTGATCTGTCATCAATTTGAATTAGAGTGTTAAATGATATACTGATGATCAGTTTGTAACACTGATTTATAAAACCTTGAACTACACTCTCAGAGGCTGGCAGAAGAGAAGATTTATGTTAAAGTACTGCTGTTTTAGTATAATGTGTGCTAACCCGAAAGAAGAAGACAAAACACATTTTAAACAGGAGATTGATCAATACAGTACAGATAAGAAAAGCAAAAAGTAAACTGGGAAACTAAAGGACTGATCTGGATTCTTCTCAAATTAGAAACGTGACACTTTGAATAGCATTTTCTCAAGCTTAGAGGGAAAATATCCTTCTCTGTTTTAATAGCCAGTCCTCACAAAAACTGATTAACCTAAGGAAAGCTCTCTTATTCTGAGGAAGTGCTTGGAAGTACCAAGGTTTATTAGTTGATCATTAAACAGCCCCCCAATACATAAGTAGGTTAGATGGATAATCAACAGTTAATCAGTTGTGTTTTTCCATGCCATATATTTCCACTCCTCATTAATCCATCTATGATCTGTAGATCCCTTGGGTACATCTTGTGGTAAATTTAAGATTGACTTTTTTTTCCTTAATGCATGTGTTAGCTACGTGCATGGCTACACAACTGTGCTTTACAGAAACATTTGCTTGAAACTATCCTAATGCTAGCATGCTTTCATATTATGTCATTGGTATAGAATTATTGCATTCAATCTACTCAATATAACTGATAATCCAAAAGTAATCCTAAATTTATTACTCTCAAATCTGAATACCTTCTCTGCATATCCAGAATTATACCAGTGTATTGGCAAGTGCTCAGTATGCTCCTATACCTCTTCCCCAGTTTTAAACTAAGACCAAAATAAACCATGCACATATAGTTTGAAAAGGTCAGGCTCTGCTCTCAGCAACAGGAGCATATCTGAATACCTTAATGGCTGCTGTCTGTCAGACTATGTGATAACTAAAAACGGCAATTTCTTCCTTTCAGTGGTTACTGAGCTACATAAAATAATAATAAATCAAAGAAAGTGTTGCTGGTGAGTGAAATTTTGATTATAAGGACATAAATATGCTCTTATTTATCTAAGCCCAAAAGTAGTGGAAAAATAGTCAATAGTGAATAAACCAATTCAGATGGTGGCTTATGGATTGCACAGCATATCTTCTGCATATCTATCTTATAGCACTCTTGCACAAATAGAACCAAACACATGTCTTCGTAACTCCCATTTAGTCTGAAGTAGACCACAAGGCTACCATGACACAGCTGTGACTCAGTTAAATAACTTCACACAAAATTGTGTAGAATACATGTAATCACTTGTTCTATGAAAACCTACTGACTGACTTGGTTGAATAAATGTTGCACAAATGTTTTTGTTCCTGTTATTGTTGGTAGTTTGTAAATTTGCATATTATTTATTTATTTACCTGCCCTTAGCTGGTTGTCATCTGGCAATATTGAGACAGATTTAGGTTTTCTTTATGTCTCAGTCCTGCGGACAAGGACTTGGGGGTGCTGGTTGATGAGAAAATGAACATGAGCCAGCTTCAGTGTGTGCTCACAGCCCAGAAAGCCAACTGTATCCTGAGCTGCTTCAAAAGGAGCGTGACCAGCAGGATGAGGGAGGTGATCCTGCCCCTCTGCTCTGCTCTCATGAGACCTCACTTGGAGCATTGTGTGCAGTTATGGTGTCCTCAACATAAAAAGGACATGGAACTTTTGGAACAAGTGCAGGGGAGGGCCATGAGGACGATCAGGGGGCTGCAGCACCTCCCATATGAAGACAGGCTGAGAAAGTTGGGGCTGTTCCGCCTGGAGGACAGAAGGCTGCCTGGAGACCTCATAGCAGCCTTCCAGTATATGAAGGGGGGCTATAAGGATGCTGGAGAGGGACTCTTCATTAGGGACTGTAGTGAGAGTACGAGGAGTAACGGGTTCAAACTTAAATAGGGAGAGTTTAGATTGGATATAAGGAGGGAGTTCTTTACTGTGTGGATGGTGAGGCACTGGAATGGGCTGTCCAGGGAAGTTGTGAATACTCCATCCCTGGAGGTGTTCAAGGATGGGTTCAACAGAACCTCGGGTGACATGGTTCAGTGTGAGGTGTGCCTGCCCATGGCAGGGGAGTTGGAACTAGATGATCTTAAGGTCCTTTCCAACCCTAAATATTCTATGACTCTAATTTCTTAATGACAGGATTACATATGGGGTTTGCTATACAGGCTCTTTCTATGCAAGATTTTTCTATGGAAGTTTTCTATCATTTTCTATTCTTCTGTATTCTTCAAAATAAACATTTTAAAATATGGTTATGCTATTATTTTATTATTTTTATTTATGTCATTATTTTTATTATGTAGAACCAGCAAGCTACAGCTGGGTTTGGACATCATTGGCTTCAGGAGCTTCGAGATCATAAACCTAAACTGACTATTTTAATGTATTAGAGCTGATCAGACAAGAACTGCATGGGTTTTGAGAAAGGTATTTAAGGCATGAACAGGATGAAAATAGTGTTCTTCAACTCTAACTCAGATGCCATTATAATTGATAGTTTGGGGTTTTTTACTTTCAGCTGAGATAAGGAAAAATGGTAATAAATGGTAAGTGGGTTCAGCTGTGGACAAGAGACCTTGAAGGAAAGAACTCAAAGGAGACTGTTGACAGAGTAAAGAATATCTAAAGTAAAAACTTCGCTTTTCTGCTCATCTAGTCCTTGTTATTACTATGCTATTTCTGCTCATTTCTGTCTAGTATTCTGACTGGCAACTTCTAGAATTTTTTTCTGGGAATGTGATTACATTGTGTTTAGGGTAGACTGTCTGGAAACACATGCTGCACACTCTGAAAGGGATTTTTTGGATTTTATTTCTTGTTCACAGAGAACACTACCAGTGGTAATATTTGAGCTGTAAATGTGGATTCCTGATAACCAATTGTTTATTATTCGTGTTTTGTATTTACCTCCTGTTGATGCATCTGTAAATTGCAAAAGTGCATTGAAGCCAGAATGTTCAGTCTGCTGGTAGTAAGAGCAAGTAGACCCTGTATAGCTGCCAGTTGCTTTTGTCTTACTGTGCCTCTACACAGAACTCACAAACATAAGTATGCAATGTTTATCTGTGTACTGTACTGTGGCAAGACTGCAAGGCTTTGCTTAGTAATAGGAGTCATAAAAGGCTTCAAAAAGTCTTTTTGAGGGCCTTCAAAAAGTAAAAAACCAGAAGTCTCCCACTCATGAAGTTTTTGTTACCCAATCTCAATGGAGTTGGTGCAGAAAGTTCAGAGAAAAAGGATGAATCCAGCTGCCTCAAGCTATGTATGATTTAGGTATTACGTGGTCAAGGAGCAAAGGCAGTTGCAGCCTTTACAGCTTGTGTGTGCATCTTGGCATGATTTTAGGTATTTCTAGTATATCCATAGTGCTGTTCAGACTTTCCTGTGTATTCACAAACAAGATTATTCTTTTGCTACTGTTTTTATCAAAACTAGGAGAGCTTCTCTAGGGTTGTCTGCAGACCCTGACTGAGCACAGGGCTTCCTATGTTTCAGACTTCAGACTTTCTATCTGATGGCTCCACTATATATTGCTGCTGGAAAATTAAGATGAATGTAGCCCCAGTATTTAAATGGCTTGGTGTTGCTACACACTGCAAATCAGGGAGATCACTGTAAAATTGGGGGTTTGTTCAAAAAAACAAAAAGAGACCAATATTCCTTGTAACTGCCAGAAACATTTCCTTATTCCTAAGAAATTTAGAACCAGGAAAAACAGAACAGGTTTTTGATCAGATTTTGCTGGGGCTGAGAAGAACAGAAGAAGAGCAAATCAGAAAAAATAAAATTAAACAGGTATACTGTGATAAAGTTCCAAGCAACTGAAAGAAGGGTAGCAATGGAAAATGTTGGTCTCTTAACATATCTGTTGCTGCCAGCTTCAGACATACTCTAAAAAAAAAACCCCTCAGATAAGCAGATAAAGATACTCAGACATCACTGGTCTCTCTCTGGGCTTTCCCCAAGTTCTCTGAGCTCTAATTGAGTTATCAAAGAATTGTGTTAGTTTCCAATGTGTCTTATCTGAAGTCACAGAAGTATTATCTTTACTCAGCAAAATGTACTTTGCTTTTGAAAATCAGTTCATTGAACCAGATGACCTGCTACTGTCTAGACTAGATGGAAAATGTTAGATGTGCACAGAATCTAGTTCTTCAAAAATACATATATGATCACTCATTTCTATTGCATAAACAGAACCAAATATTTCCCATTCAAAATAACATTTGAAATGTGGAAGAGAAAACATAAAGCTTCATAAAGCTTTTACCAGTTTTCATAATTTGATGTAAATTATCATCAAAAACCCTTTATTGCTTTCCTTACTAAAAATGGAAAATACTGAAATGATGTGCATTACAGCTTCATGGATTTGTCAAGAAGCCATGAAATTTTTCATTGACTTAAACAAAGGCCGTTTATCTATATGGGTATTCTTGAGACACAGTACTATTTGCCTAAAATTGCATAGACTCTGAAAAGCAATTCCACAGAAACATAAGGAAGGAAAATTTTATAATCAAAATTACAAAGCCATGCCTCAGAAGGTGATCAGTCCTTAAAGTGAGGTACAAATTGGAAAAAAAGAAATACACAAAAGGTGTATTTGTTGATTATTAATTTTAGATCATGTATTGTCTTACATAAAATTGTTCCTTAAAGTATATCTAACAGTAGGAAATGAAAGTTTTTGTAGTTTCTTTTATAAACTGTATGTGTGATAAAGGCTTGCCACAGCTGATGAGAAGCAACATTGATAGGACCTTAGTACCTAGAAATAAATTCAGTTCTGTTGTATGGAGTAGCATATTTCATGTGGGAGAAATAATGATCTATTTTTAGTTCAGCTGTACTCCTAAGTATTGCACCTTTCCTCCCACAGTAAGAAAGTATTGTACTTTCACACCCCAGTGGACTGTTAGTAAAACATTTTAAGCACAAAATCCAGTAAGATTCAGTCAAGTGTATTACAGACTTGAAAGTCACTGAAAATTGCAAATGTTCCATGAGTTAGCTGAGTTCAGTTCCTCCCTGATTAGTACAAATGCTTCAGCTCTTCCTTCTCATTCTTTGGTCAAATCCCTCATGTGCAGTACAAATGATTTTTCAGTTTGTTTGTTTGTTTGTGTTTTGTCTTATGATATTAAAAAAATCACTCAATCAGATTCTGCTTATTTAGCAAGTAAAATTTCCAAAGGCATTCCATTCTGTAGATTATATGCAGCTCAAACTAAGCTTTCAAAATTCATGTTATTGCTGATGAATTGTACACAGAAGTTTTTCCACTGTTAGGAATAAATTCTGTCCGCAGAATAAATTATGCAGTTGGTCTTACCATTGAAAAAAAAACACAGTAATGTCATACACATTTCATCATTTAACCTTTTTCTGAATTGCTTATGTTGTAACGATTATTTAATAAAAGCTATTTGAAATGAAAAATTGTCCTGATTGCATTAAGCTGGTTTTAAGAGTTCTTCAATTGTTTTATTGAGATATCTTTGGAAGATGTGGTTTTGAAGCTGGCAGAAGCCTAATCCTAGGAAGACTGGTAAGAATCAAACAAGAATTGGTCAGGCTGCTCTCTTGGGAAAAATATCTTGCATAAGTTCAGTACTTTGCAGCATGTCCTTGCTAAGGTTTTCTTCAGGTTTACCCAAAATCAGCCAATCTGAATGAGCTCACCTTTACTAAAAACTAAACCAGTACCACACTACATCTGATCACCAACATGCAATCAGCTATGTCCTCTGATAACTCACACTTTTCCAATCAATTCCTAGGAATTTGGTCAGAGTTAAGCACAGGTCAGGTATGAGTTCCAAATATATAGGAAAGTTGGTGCTTCTCTGGACCGATTCCCCAACCATTTCTTAGCAGGTCTTGCCTGTTCCCAATTCACCCGCAGGAATGGTGGAGATGCCCAAACTGAACACAGCCCTCCCAGCAAGGTCTTACATATGCCAAAGAAAGGGGAGGAATCAGCTTCCTTGAGCTGCTAGCTACACTCTAGAGGCACCTACTCTATGATCACCCTCCATCATCGCAGAAAGTGTACCATTAACTTGTGGTAAGCTGCTTCTTCACCAGGATCTAAAGGTGTTCTTCTGCAAGGTCGATCCACACCTTGTCTGCCCTGAGCCCACAGTGCTACACCTGGTTACTCCATTCCAGGTGCAGAACCCTGCTCTTACCTTTATTAAATTTTAAGAGGTTTCTTTTAGCCAGATTCACCTATTTCCAGTTTAGTTAGCTGTTAACAGTTGTTAGTGATGACATTTACAAAATGTTGATCCTAGTGTTGTCCCACTAATACACCCTTCTGAGCTACTTTACTGGCTGTCAAGCCAAAGGGATATTGTCTAGTGACCCATGCCCTACAGTTTCAATTTAGGGGGTCCCCTCACCCACGTCAGAACTGGGTTTCATTTGGCCTAGGACGATGGGAGGACTGTACTCTTGGCCACCTATATTCATTAACATCACCTGATTACCTATCTCCATGGCAAAAGTGAGGGCAGGGCAACACTCTGGTGAGTGTCCATTTACCAAAAGCTTATGTTCAGGCTTATCCATTGAGTGACAGTGGGCAGTATATCCAGTGGGACTGGGTTTGGGAGGACAGCGAATTAATCTGCCTTCAGAAGTGTCCCATCAACTGTATTTCAGATGATGCAGAGGTGTATTTCTGCATAGCAGCCAGCTATGTCACATCTCAGGGTGCCCACCTGGGAGCATCTGTGCCACAGTTGAGGTATCAGTCAGATACACAAGCCTACCAAACATGAGTTATCCTTGCAGACATTTATAAATGGCTATCCCTTTAAATCTCCACTGTCCTATACATCCCCAGTAAAAGAACACACAGCTGCTCCCAGCACAGTTCCAAAGCCACTTAAAACAAACCCTGAGTTTTCCACATATCCCCAGAAGCAAGAGTACAGTTGGTGGATCTAGGTTTTTCTTGATTTGCAGGACATAATTTATAAAAAGAATTGCTATAGCAACCTACCTACCCCTTTTATTCATATATTTCAATAGTCTGAAGCTCAAACTTCTTGCAGAGTCTACCATAAAAATACAACTTTGCCTGCTCGCTTACTTTATGTATGTTTTCCCATAGCCCCAGTTCCCTTTTTTTCTGACACCTGCCCCAGTTACCACTCTTTGTCAGGGCTTTGAGGAGTCTATATTTTTACATCAGCCAGCATGCCTGGGCCTCACCTATTATGTAGTGGCCAGATCTTCAGAACTTCTGATAGTTCCAGGGTCCAGAAATGAAGAGCAGAAAACATCAGTCTGGGTGTGAACTCTTCCATTAACCAGCACCACCACTTGGACTGCCCTCTTTACCCTCTCTTTCTAGTGAATCAGAGTGTTCATGGTTATCTATAGAAGGCTTCTCAACGGCCCCAGTGAATGTCTGAGAATAGCAGAAACTCAGAGGTGCCCTGAGGTGTGTTAGTAGGGACAGTAAGCAGGGTTCTTAAAGGGCAGCCTCCTTAACCTTATAGGCAGTTGATGTGTCATCAATGGGGCAAAGAAGAAAGGAATACATACCCCTAAGATGTATGGATAGTACATGTCAATGTGAATGACAACTAAAAAAGTTATGACAGGCCAGCTACTCCAGGTAGTAATGAGTTTAACAGCCCAGGTGTGAGTTATCGGCTGTGCCTTGCCAATTAACCTTAAGAACTAAGAATGGATTTGGAAATGTTTTATTTAGTAGTGTGAAGCTAGCAGGTGAGTACCCATCCTCAGCAACATTTCTTTATGAAAACACTGTTTCGGGGCATGTAACAACAAAAAACAATTTGTTTTGCAGTTGTATTTGGTTGCAAGCCTTGAGGAGACTTGCTACTCTCAGCTCACAAGGTAACTGCTCTTTACTTTGAGCACCTAATTGCCATTTTTCTAGTAAGCAAGACTTCACATCTCTATCTTATAAAAACAAATAAGAATGTAATTTGTATGTGTCATGGGTTCAGCAGTAGCAGTCATTTTTCTCCTTCTCAGTAGCTGGTGCAGCACTGTGGTTTTGACTTTCAGCCTGGGA